>JARFOD010127932.1:0-14008 GCA_031763545.1 Mopalia muscosa
AACTCATCAATCGGCTGTTCTGAATAGAACCTGTTAGGCAAATCTCACCTTCTTCTGTTGTCTAAAGGCGGTATTATTATCCACTAAATCTGGTCGAATCTGAGGCGATTAAAAAAGATTGACATTCGGCCATGTTGACAAATCTACCAAACAAATGCCTATTATGTATAAAACAATGTTATTCAACAAATAATTCAAGTAAAAAAGTATGCCTTGGATAGCCTATGAGGACATTTTATGCAGTGCTATTGTAGGTTCTTTCCCAACACTGACACCATTATGTTCAATCTGCTTAGCATACTGTTTAGTGTTTTCGCAAACTGTTCTCGCTTGAGGAGCTTGGCATTGTGGCCCTTAGGCACCCTTCATCACAGTACAGTCACCATCAAGAAGTAAAAAGTTGAACATCATGATGAATATGTCCTTGTTTTGAGCTTAACCCAATTTACCATATATGGCAAACTGTAAACCAGCGTGTTAAATCTGACGGTCAAGAGGGCATGTGTAAAAAAGTCACTTGACTTTGTTGAAGTGTTCAAAACACAGATGATTGTAGTATATATGGCAAACATTTCAGGTTGCAGGTCATGCGACAAGCAGATGTTGTCAGGTATCTTGTCCTTTAAGTCGTCCCCTGGTACTCTATTATTAACCAGTGGGGTACCCGGTCGTGGCTTAGTGGTAGCATGCGCTTCCTAATCCTACTCCAATTTACCATTAAGGGGATCAAGTCCGTCTGTCGACCATCAGGTATATGAGTGAGTCCCATATGTGGCTCCGGCAAACGCGGAGGTTTCCACCGTAAAGCGGTTTTCCAACATAAAAAAGGTAATGAATAGTGTGAAGTGGATAATCCATTGTTATATAAGTGAAATACCCTTGAGTACGACGTTAATCCCCAGCCAAACAAACAAACAATAATTAGCAGTGCAGTTTAGGGGCAGGGTCCTATAATAAAGCTGACCATCCAAATCAATCAACAGCAAGGCAGAAACAGCTGAGAAATTATTGAGTTTACATGAATATGACCATCTGGATGGTTGTTTTTTTTAATTAATCTAAACTCACAAGTGTTTAAGAAAGAAAATGAGATGGTTTTAATCAAGGTTCGGCCATACAATTTATATATATTGGAATATTAATTGCAGAAATATGATAACGTTGGCTCAAGGTTAGGAAGATTCCTGGAGTGTAGCTTCAGCTGTGAGAAACCATGTTACCTCAATTAACCAAGAATGTGGGTCGCTCCCTGGCACATAAATTAAGCAAATATACACCATACTGAAATATTCAGTAAAGGGGTTTCAGCCTGAGTAATAGGTCAAAGTGTTGTAGTTAAGATCTGAGCCCCGGCAGGCGTTACCTCCCCTGCAGCGCATGCTGCTATGACAATGATTTCAGATTAAGCTGAGATGTAAAACATCAAAAAACACAGCCGAAAAAGCCTTCTGAAGCAATTTTAAAGCAATGTCTTATTTTATTAGATGAACAATCGCACACTGGGATGTAACTGTGTTTACCCCATTGGAATCCAAAATATCACAACACCACAATTTTGTTTAAAAATAATGAATATATTCATTTAAACTATAGGCTGTTTTCTCTTCGAGATGGATTTTAACTACTGGTACACTCATGCAGCCTGAATCTGTGAAGAGATGGAGTCGGAACAGATATAAACAAAGCGGTCATAGTTGTCTCATTAATAAGACTGAGCTGTGTTCCTTATTATGTATATTTGCGCATGACACATAGCCCGCAGAGGGTTAGAATAAACAGTAAAAGTCAAAATTAAGAAATTAAACACATTCTCGCTGTTCACATTTACAGGATTTCTTCCAAGCCGGTAGTCTAGTAGATATGGAGCACTACCTAAAACACATAGTTGCTTAGCCCTTTTAATAAGATATTGATCAATGCATACATCAATGCCATTGTACTTAGCTTCCTATACTCATCAATGATTTATCAGCAGTTTAGCATTTTAACTAACGTACAAGTAAGATCCATACTAGCAGATGGTCACTCTCCTACACCATCTAATAATTATTGACATTTGTCAGTAGGAGATTAACGTGTGAAAGGTAACAAACAAATGTCAACCCTGTGAAACATATTCTCTTGGCAATTTAAAGACTGCGTGAACAAACACTATTGAACTCAGTATTTTTGTTATTTTGGGATAACACTTTCTTAGTTTGAACAGCTTCTAGTTCAGAAAATTTTGCAGATTGAACCCGTCCGGAAATCGAACCCACAACCATCCGAGTTAGGCGCTGAATTGCCAGCAAATTTTCTGAACTAGAATCTGTTCAAACTAAGAAAGTGTTATCCCAAAATAATGAAAATACTGTTAAACTTCACTTTCTAAAAGACACAAAAATTATACACTATTGAACTCTTAATAAATACAGACTTGCTATTAGTTACCATTAAAATTACCGTTGGTATGAGCTCATAATTATTATTTAACCAAATGGTTTGATTGCACGCGAATCTACCAGTCATATTGAACATTTTGTATTAGCTAATTCCTTCATAACGAAATCTCCCCTTTTTATTTATCATCATGTTGTAAGTGAAAATTGAGACTCATGCATAACACATTCTGGGAAATTTGTTCCTGTTTAGAACTACTGGTGTTTCTGAAAAGTGGAAGATCAAACGAAAATTTCTTCCATAACAAATTCTAACTTTTTGCTTGTTGTGACAATATTTCAGGTTGCATTCGTACAAATGAATTTTTTCTGACAAATGTCAATGCTTTCTTACCGAAAAATTCATTGTCGCCCTCTCAGACACAATTTCCTAGCCTTTAATTAAAATAGCTTTCAAGATAATGATTTTCTTGACGAAATCGAGGCGATTTAGGATCCTCTTCGTGACATCTTAGGTTATAACACTGTCACTGAATTCTTTAATTCGAATAACAATGAAAATTAATGATATATGTAGTGTACTTATATATATTTAAATATTAAGGTGTGCCTTTGCTGCTGTTTTGATATTGTATGAATGGCCCTCTGGACTGGCGATGTATAATCAAAGTATATTTATGCAAAGTAAAATAATCTCAAAATCCTACATGAGAATCAAACATTCTAATCAAAATATGTTCCCTGATTGAAGTGTGCTTGTCTGTTTGCATGAGTGTGTCTCCTCTTGCGGATGTATTACATCAACCTTCAACTATGATCAATTTATTTTGTTTTCTTCCACAATCACACAAGACGTCATCATGGACTGGTCAGATATTTATACCGTTGCTGGAAGTGAAAAGGTTCGTGATCTTGAAACTGAGCTGAAAAAAGAACTGGATGAGTTGAAAAATGAGTTGGAGGAAAATGAACTGATACATGGACTTCCAGCCAGACCTATAAGGTACTTACATGGAATGTAAAACACTGCACAATATAATACAATGAACATGTATTTTTTAATGTAGTACGCATGTAATTTAACACTTTGACTTATAGCCTGGGGCCATGGCTTAATGGTAAAGTGCACGCTTACTAAACTTAACCCTTCACGTGATCAAGTCTGCCTGTCGACCATCAGGTATATGAGGGAGTCATATGTTGAAACTGGCAATCGAGGGAGTGGTTTTTATGAGGTTCCCTCCCTGTTTTCCACCGAAATCAGACTAGGTGCAGTGTGAAGTGGACAATCAGTCGTCATTTAAGTGAAGTACTTTTGAGTATGACGTTAAACCCCAATCAATAATGAGTTATTGATTTTTTTATTGGTATTGATAATAAATTTATTTATATTATTAGCATTGATGAAAGTATTATTGATATGGAAATATGTAACCAAAGTAAATGGTGTTAACTGTTTGTCAGACAAAATTATTGAATTATATGTTGTAAAAATAATGGGAAAAAAATATGAAAACAAATATAATTTTGACTAAAAACTTCCAAAATGTTTTTACACAACTGTTCTGCAGAGTAGTTTACTATGTCAAAGTAGCCATCCATTTCAAACAAGATCACTTCAGAAGGCATTTTCAACAAGTAATTATGAGAAAATCCTGACATATAATATTGCTTAATCGTAATGATTACAGCTATATAACAGGGACAAATAAACAATAACTCTGAGTTGATTGAACCGTATTTCTTGTGTTTATTTATTGACTTTTTCAAGTATTTAGTATCCCCAATTATTAATTTTCCACTTGGTTTTGTCTGTTTTGCAGCTCTGTGGCAGTACCACGAAGCCCTCTTCATTTCCGCAATGAGAGACGGCTGGTAATACAGAAAGCTATGCAGGTAATTGTAAAACTGTTGTTTAAATGTCCACAAGCATTCATAAACACTTACCTTCATCTGATGAAACTTAAAAACACGTTTCCATCAAATGAAATGTTGTTTTTGTTTTTTATATTTAAATTAGCAATAAAAAATCGATTTTAAATGGTGAAAAATCTAACCATTTGATTGGTCAGAAGGTTGATGACGTATGCGTGTGGGGAAAAACTCTTTGTATAAACCCCATACAGCTATGTCACAACTCTTGGCGAGAAAATCTTAATTGTGTGTTATCTATTATTTAAAACATAGCTGTTTGTTATAATTGGACACAATAAGCTTTATTCATTACCACAAATGACCACAGCAGGCCAAAACTTAACAGGTGTTCCTTTAAGCTTAATCTAAACTTGAACATACAACATTAATGTGTGTGATTAAATGAATTGGCTCCTTTTTTAAGACAACTTCTGGTTTTCACTGTGTTTCCTGGCCAAGTACTGCATAAAACACTAATCAAATAAATACACAAGTCATCATGAAGTTTTTTTGTTAGACATTTTAACATCATAAAATCTTTTAAAAAATCAATGCCTGTATATTAAAATGCCCCTAATTTTTTTAAGTCTGTCAGATATTGAGTGACTTTGTGAACTAGTGAGGCTTTATGCATTTTGTCACACCTCTTCCCAGTCAGTAAGTATTATATGGAGACTATTTGAATTGTGTGAGAAGAGAATTCAAATTTTAGCTTCACTGTACCATTTATTCATACAAATATTTTTAAATTGCTTGCAGTGACCTAAGAGATCATTTTCCCACCATTTGTCATGGGCCCGTTCAACAAAGACATCTTAGCTTTAATTGATTTTAGTTGTTGTGAGGACCAATACTAAATAAATTGGGGCATTATGGTAATAAAACAAACTTATGCTAAGATTGCTTTTGGGAACAATATCCATGCTGTAAACCAGGGTCTTAGTCAGAAATCAGAAGTAGGGTGTCCAAATTTGTCATTTTACTTCACTTTTCAAATAACTGGGAGTCCAATTTTGACAGTTTTCCTAACCCCAGCATGTTAAAATTTCTTAAAACAAGGTGTCCAAATAAGGCAATTGTTCACTTCAGGATGTCCACTTGGGCAGGTGAACAGATGTCTGCCCAAGCTCCTGCAGTAAACTAATAATTATATTGTTTTCTTGTCTGGTTGGTACAATGTAGTTGCTAAGAAGTTTCTTTGGCCCAGTGCTCTCTGAATTATGGGCCTACACAAAGTCAATTTTCTGTATTTATCCCTTTACACTGTGATTCCCACTGAATAATTTCACAAAATTGACAGGAATTTCCTATTGAGGGTTGACTAAACTGTTTAATCTGTGATCTATTATGCACACTTTCTATTATTGCAACATGTTTTCCACACAAATTCCACAGCTTTATTTGCCATTGATTTCTTTCAGCCATAGAAATAGCTGTCTAAATACCCTTGCAAAACATGAAATTTACTGTTCCGGGTCCGGTTCCTGTAATTGCTAGGAAATATAAATTCCCTATTAGTTTATGTCAGGCCATGTTGAAGCTCTATCTCTAATAAGCTAGTAGCAAGTTTATCTGTTGTAAGCATCTCATCATCTTTTAAACAACTGGCCCAGGGCAAGGGCTTAGGCAGAGAGGTGTGTACCTGTCCTTGCGACTCCCTGTTTTAAGAAACTTTTAACTTGCTGGAGATAGGGAAACTGTCAAATTGGACACCCAGTTACTTGAAAAGTGAAATAAAGTAACCATTTTGGACTCCGTACTTTTGATTTCTGGCTAAACCCCTGAGGCCTGCTGCTCTAGGCACTGTTAAATTTGATCTGCTACAAGATAACGTCATATAATGCTCAAGGTCTATGTTTAATTGGCGGTTTAATCTGGTGTTGCGACTTAGCATCTTTTCAGTAACTGGACCTTGATAATCAAGCCATATTGTTTGTGTTTGTACCCTATAGGTGAGTGATGCCCAGCCCCTGGTTGTACAGGCTGATGTATTGAAAGAAGAGATGGGGATGTCTCAGAAGCTGGAATACACACCGAATAGTGTACCACTGCTTTTACATCAGGTAACAGGAGAGTATGACATTAAACACAACACAATAATACAATGTTCAGGGGTGTCAGCCTAAGCCATTAGTCATAGTTGTGTAGTTAAGACCTCTGTCGTCATATTGACCTGAGTCAAAACCTGAGACGCAGCAGGCATTGATGGTTTTGATGAGGTGTCAAACTGATGATAGTGGTCTCTTGTCTTATTATGGCCAATGTCGAAGGTTTAAACATCATTCTAACCAGAAAAAGACAGAAAATATAGCTCCCCGTCTGCTTTAAAATGGGCTATTCCTAAATTCCCCCTTCTATGCATTAAACTGTCACCAACCAATAAAGAATAGGAAGTTACCTCCCCTGACACTGCCTGCTGCCTTCACAGTGCCATCATCAGGCTCCGCTGAGATGTACAACAGCGAAAAAGCGCCACAGAAAAAGTCTTCCAAAACAATTTTTCAGATATTTTGGTGCCATTAAATCATAGTGATTTTAAAGCAGACATGTTTTAAACTATGTTCATGACAACAAATTCCCTATTTGAGCTGTAGGTTTTTTTAAATTAAGAAAACAAAATTTGACGTGAAGGCGGACATGTCTTAGTTTTTTATTATCGGAAATTTGGTTGGTGAACAATCGCACGCTGTGATGTAAAATGTGTTGGACATTGAAAATATCACAACAATGCAAGTTTGCTTACGGATAATGAATTTATTTATTTTAAGTATAGGCTGTTTTTGTCTTTGATATGGATTTTAACTATTGGTATTCTCATGCGTAGGGAGTCTATGAAGGGTGGGAGTGGGAACATTGATAATGGCGGTCATAGTTGTCTCAGTAAAACCGCTGAGCTGTGTTCCTTATTATGTATATTTGCGCACAGCATGTAACTTACACGCATAGAGTTAGAATTCTTACCCTAGTCTGACTTACATCTTATACCAAACAATGTTTAAAACCTTATCATACACACTCTGCATCACTTTGCGTTATTTTGCAGTTTCATTTTCATTTTTATTGCATGTTTACATTGTAGGTTTTCGTGTTTTCATATTCATATCCTGTGTGTATATTTATTTTATTTTTCAGTATTTCTTGGATCGTATTCACCAGCTTGTCCAGTGTAAACACATGCACATGTTGAGGTGGAAGCGGTTCAGTCAGAACACCAGCTTTATTGAATCAATCTATCCGCTCTATCACTCAAGGCTTCAGTGAGTTATCTTACAACTTCCTGAACTAAACATGCTTCGATTTACCATTCACGGGTTCGAGTCCACCTTTCGACCATCAGCTATATGATTGAGGAACAGGTTGTGGCTCCTTCAATCGCGGGGATGGTTTTTACATGATTTCCTCTCGGTTTTCCACCGTAATAACTAATAAGACTGTGTACAGTGTGAGGTGGACAATCCGTCGTCATATAAGTGAAATACCCTTGGGTACGACATTAAACACCAATCGAACAAACAAATAAACATGTTTGGTGTCATTAAATATGTCTGTCTTGGGGTAAAATTCTCAAAACCAGGAAGCTGGTATAGAGCTAACTTTCTAATAAATGTTAAACCACTTCTAGCCGACTAGCTAAAGGAATTAGTTGATTCCAGTGACTTACTTATGACCTGTCACTGTTTGTTTTCAGTGATGTTAGTGGTATCCATTACTGATTGAACAGACACGCAGCCATTTTGGTGAAATAACCAAACCGTTAAGTGCAATGGAAAACCCAACCAGCCAACCAACCAAATAAACAAATAAGGTCTGTCCGTCAAACTTGGGTACCTGAAAGACATCAATCAGTGTATTCAGTGCTCTGTTGGAGGGACTTGCTGTTGCCCTGGTGCTCTAAGCACTAAGCAAGGCCTGTGCTGTAGTGTTTACTGGCATAACCTAAAAATCACTCCTCTAAAATTTTGTGAGATAACCAAACATTTGCATTTGTCACTGCTTTGCTGATTTTTAAATACATAAATGTGCATTTATGAAAAATAAATCAGAACTGATTTATGATACAAGCTTCATTTGATGATAGGATGTCAAAATCAGTGGAAATTGGAAAAAATGCAATTTTAGACGAACACTACAAACAATTTGGGAAACCTTAAAATAGGTCGTCCTAAAATGTGTTTGCTTAACCAAGGGGCAAACCCATTCGGTCTGTTCCTGCTAACAGCAGAGGCCTGTAAATGGAACCATGAAGCTGATCTATGGCAGAGTCTACATGTACCACTGTGGCTTAGTGGTTGAATGTGCGCTTACTAAGCTGTACCTGTTTATTTGTACCATTCACAGGATTGAGTCCGCCTGTCACTTATCAGTTATATAAGCGAGTCACATGTTGTGCCTCCGGCAATCTTTTAAAGCTTTCTTCTCCGTTTTTCCACTGTTATAAGCCCTGGTACAGTGTAAATTGAACAATCCGTCGTCATATAAGTGAAATACCGTTGAGTACGACGTTAAACCCCAATCAAACAAACAAACAAACAAGTTTGATTTGCTTCACACATTGGGCTATAGAGCGCTTACCGAGAGTGAGATAACCTCTCTCAAAATATCATTATTTCATTGAGTCAAAATATTCATTTTTTGTTGTTTATTTTCGTTTCATCCTGGTTTCTAATTTTACATGTAACTTTGTCATACTGAAGTTAACTGGGAGAGGAGCATTAAACACCAATCAAATCAATAATTACCATTGTTTTTTTTTTTTTTTCTTTTGATAGGCATATCATGGCTGAGTACCATGACTGCATAGATCGAGCTCAACGATTAGCTGTTGTTAAGGAAGCCTATCTATCGCACTCTGATCAGGGTATGCAGGCTGTCAAATTAGAAGATTTGGTGATATATTTACGATGGCTGGTCTGTCATCTTCATTCAATGAAAATGTTCAGCCAATATCTAAGGGTAAGCATTGACTGTTGTATTATTACCACAATCTGTTGTCACAAACGTAAAATACCCTTGAGCACGATGTTCAACCCAATCAAAAAAACTAAATCTTGGTTTTCCCCCATAATTAGACAAGGATAAGTGTTGAGTGGACAATCCGTGGTCATATACATGTAAGTGAAATTCCCTTGAGTGTGATGCTGTTCAATAAAAATATAGTAAAGTACAAGATGATTGTTCAGTCTGTTGCTGTGCTATGTGTATACAAAAATAGCTTGTAATAAAATATAAACTGTCCTGGTTATCCATTTATTAATGATTAAAATGTTAAACTCCTACATTAAATGTGGTAAGATATGTAATTTGAAACTATAAGTAAATCATCATACATGATTATGGTTTCTTATTACCAGTGAACATTAATTAGCCCATCTAATTAACTATAAAACAGTATTAGTATGTGAACACTGAATATTGCTATGGTTACCGGGCCCTCCACACAAGGACTAAGGCAGGGGAGTTTCCAGTCATCCTTTGGATACCCTGAATTGAATAATTGCCTCATGTGGACACTGTGTTGAAAAACTTTTACATGCAAGAGATATGGAAACTTTGAAAATTGGAAATGCAGTTACTTAAAAAGTGTAGGAAAATATCTATTCTGGACACCATACTTTCGATTTCTGGCTTAGCCCCTGCCACCTCTGTGGCTTACTGATCGTATTTTGATGTACTGTCCACAAGTTTAAGTCCCCTAGTGGACCATAAGTCCATGATGTGACTCTGGCAATCACTCGGTTGGTTTTAAATAGGTTTCCTCCCAGTTTTCCTCCCAGTTTTCCATTGTATTTAAGGAAGGAACAGTGTGAAAATGATAATCCGTCATAATTATGACGGCTTAATTGCTTTAAATGGTTACAAATACCTCATATCAAATATCAGTTAATAGGATAAAATAATATAATAATTTATCACAAGAATGTGAACAGCCAGTGTTACAACATCATTAGCCTGACAGTTACCACCATAGCACAGTTAAAGTACACAGATAAGAAGACATGAATACATTTAAGGCCATCCATAATAATTCACTTGTTTTCCTGAACCCCAACTACCCCAAAAATTCAAGGTGAAAAAAAAAAGAGAATAGTCGGCATTTTGTTTTTTATTTGCCATTTTTCGGAAAATGGGGAACTACTTTTCATGCGTTAGAAATAGAAAAACTTCACCCAAAAACCATGGGTTATGTAGTTTTTTTTAATAAAAATACACTGCCATTAGCCTACTGAAGTAGCCTACAGCAAAGCCTAAACAACAAGTACATATATACATTTTTTGAAATAGATAAAATTACAATATGCCACAATTTCAAACAAAAGTATTTTTTATGTTATTAGATAAAACAATTTAAAAAAAAAAGAAAATAATGCCTACCTACCTTCCCAATTCTCTTGTTCAGGAAACAAATATATTATTTGGGATGACCTAATATAGAGCTTGTTTTGTTATTGCATGATAAAGCAAAATAATTTCTGGTATTAAAAGTAGGTAAATCTAATATTGAACATGCACTGACTGGTATGTTGTGGGGTTTTTTGTTTTTTTGTTTTGTTTTGCCTGTTTATAGAGTCTAATGGTTGATAGGATTTATAAAAATATTGTGTTACATCTCTCTACCAATGATTTAGAAAAATCAAATACTAAATCAAAAGCCCAATTCACACCAGACTCAATGTCGCGTAGCTTGGGTCTTGTTCACACTTGGTACTGCGTGACACTTTGCATTCCTATGCGTTGACATTGGTTAACTCGCTCAGGCAATGACGTCACAATGCAATGGAATAATGTCATAATGTTACATTAGAGAACTGGTGACTGCAGCGCAACACAAGCCTCTCGTATGAACCTTATACATATAAGTAATGTTCTACAGTATTGTTATGCTGCGCAACGCATCCGGTGTCAATTGGGCTTTATGATTATTGATTTGATGAAGACCTAGCTCCCCATATACACTCTAATCGTGACAATCGCTTTACTTTTCACGGGATCAAGTCCGCCTGTTGACCATCAGGTATATGAACGAGTCACATGTTGTGGCTTTGGCAATCGCGGTGGTGGTTTTTACGAGTAATAAGGCTGTGAACAGTGGGAAGTGGACAATCTGTTGTCATATAAGTGAAATACCCTTGAGTACGATGTTAAACACCAATCACACAAACAAAGATTATGTTTACTTTATGGGAGTCTCTTCATATTATTTTCCAGGTGTTACAATGGATTCCTGTTACAAGAAAAGCTGATTTCATTGTAAAAGAAGAAGAGGAACCTGAGGTAAGCATGACCTATGTTAATCACCTAGCCCACGTGTAAAAAAGTTATCACATAATTTTATTTAGGAATAAAAGAATTTGACTTTACATTTAATTACATTTATTTTTATCAATTTACTTTTAAAAAATGTTGATCTATATTATCATTTTGGTTGATTATTCTGTGAAAAATGATTTCATCTGCTAATTTGGATCATTTCTGCTTTTTTTGACATTGTTCCAAAAAATGTTCATATTTTTTTTTCTAGAAAGATAATTCATAATCATTTTATTACTTAAACGAATGTTGATATATGCTGTGATTTTAAATGATTATTCTGTGAAAAGTGATCATTTCTGCCTTTTAACATGTTTTGATAAATTTTTTTTGCAAGAAATTCTTCTTATTTTTTTTCTAGGAAGATAAGAAAATTACTTAAAAGAATTTTGATATATGCTGTAATTTTAAATGATAATTCTGTGAAAAGGGATCATTTCGACCTTTTAACATCTGTTCATAATTTTTTTTTTTTAGGAAGATAACTCATTATCCTCCAAGATGGCAGCTCGTTATCAGGATGATTCTCTCTTTCTGTCTCGGCCTCGTTCAGACAGTTCCCGACCAGGAACCTCCTCATCTTCATTGATACCTACTGGGTTTGCTCCCCCTGTTCCGCCACCAATCAACAGCTCTCTTCTCTCCACTACCCCTATGCCCTCGTCAACCTTCATACATTCATCTGCTGCTGCAGGTAAAAAACTGTGGATGGACATGTAGAACAAAGGGGTTTTTCTTTTTAATATTAAGTGGAAACATATCTGCAATATATAATGTGTTATATTTGTTTGTTTAGTTGTTTCTGAGAGTTTTTACCCAGGTCATAAACCTTGAATGTTTAACCTTAAGTAAAATTTTTTTTTTAAATTGTCCTATTTTTATCCTAAGGGGTCCAGTAAGAGCTTAAAATCATTTCTTTTTCTGAATCTGTGTGATTATTATCTTTTCCAGGTGGAGGTGTTGCTGGGGATGAAGCAAACCTGCAGTTACCTCTCCATGTTAACGAGTTCACACAGCTGCAACCAGTTCTCAGCTTCCTCCTCAATATCTATGGCATAAATTATGTAAGTTTGGTTTGTGAGTTTGTCTCACTGTGTACTTAGCTTAGTCCAGTCATGTGGCCGAGGTTATAAAAGTCCTTGAGTGTGCTCAAGTTGATATTTCGTGCTTAGCTGAATCGACTCCGGAGTCTGCATTCGAAAACCGAGATTATATATAAATTGAGAACACTTACTGTACCCAGTTGAGCACGAATCATGTGGAAGCTCCGAACCATGCTCAGGACCATACTCAACCAGACTGCAGAGTGTTTAAATAATTAGATGGCTGCAAATGGTCTTTAACATACCTTTTTCTATTTGATTTTGAAAATTAGACATTTATAATCATGAAAACATTTTATCAATGACAGATGAAATCGCCTTAAAGCAGTCGACAAAATCAACATAGTGCATTTTCACCTTGATTGACAGAAGAGCTCCACAACACCTTGCTCAAAGTTGGAATGTGCATTGATTTTGTACTTCAGTATGTACATGCTCAAAACATTTTATAACCACTGAATAGGAGCTCAACTGAGCTCAAAAGTTTGAGCACAGACTCAGACTTGAGTATGCTCAAGTTTTTATAACCTTTGGCCCTTGGTGATCATTCCGATCCTTAATAATCATAGAACATCCAGCTTCAACAAGTTGTCAAACAACAACTTTAACCAAAATTTATTTTAAAATAACACCGCTGTCATAGGTTTGGACATATTCATTATATAACTTTTGGCTCAGTTTCAAAATGATGTTCTGAAATGTTGCTTTTACCTTTGGTAACCCTTTATCAAAAAGTTTGAAGTCATTATTCTTCATGAAGAATTTTTTTTTTTCCAAGGAACCTAGGTCTCATTTGAACTTACAGGTACATGTATTCCCAAATGGTTGATACCTAGAAAATGTATTAAAATAGTCCAATATTCACTGAACGATTTGCAACTATTTGGATTCAAAAATTCTGTGTACATGTGGAGAAATCGGGATTCGAACATCTGACTTTTGTTATTAAGATTCAGCTGTGATTCTCAAGTGACGTCACTAGGGGAATTCACCAAGTGAATATTGACAAAATGTGGAGTGTTAATAATTGATAGGCTTTCAACATTAGGTGACCTCATTTAATAGCAGAATCAATTAATAGCCCTTTGAGCAACCATCCCCGGGGGCAATATTATACATACTCTGCAGGGGTGGTTTTTACGAGATTTCCCCTTGGTTTTCCACCATAAAAAGGCTAGGTGAAGTGGACAATCCATCGTCATATAAGTGAAATACCCTTGAGTACGACGTTAAACCCCAATCAAACAAGCCCCATGAGGGAGCGGGTGGGCCATGGCCCTGCAGAATACTCGCTCGGCTTCCTCG
>JARFOD010127943.1:0-14007 GCA_031763545.1 Mopalia muscosa
TCATAATCCACTGTTGTAAGCAACCATAGGACCATAAAAGTCTGATCATAATCCACTGTTGTAAGCAACCATAGGACAATAAAAGTCTGATCACAATCCACTGCTGTAAGCAACCACAAGACCATAAAAGTCTCATCGTAGCCCACTGCTGTAAGCAACCATAGGACCATAAAACTCTTATCATAAGTGCCTCCAGGACAATAAAGTTTGTTGGTAACATTTGTGGAAGCTATTGGTGTACTATAATTACAGATGAAATTGAGAGGAGTAGAATTACTTACTTGGTATCACCATGCGGACGTACCATCCAATGATGAGGTAGATGACGCTGTCAACAAGCATCATGATACAGGCCCAGGACATGCTCATTCTATCCCCGTCCATTGGACTCAGTTGGATGTTAGACCACTGTATACCCACTTGCTGTTCCTCAAAACGAGACAGGTACTGACTGGCAAAACCAAAGGCTGTTGTAGAACTTAAACACTGAAAAACACAGGTCAGTTGGTATTGAAAAAGACATTTTTTTTTGTATCAAGGTTTGATATTTGAAAACAAAAAACAATAAAAATTTCCCTATTTTAAATACTATTAGTTATCTCAAAGTTTAATTCTTGGAAAATATTTTAAGGACAATGTTTTTCTCTACACTAGTCTATAGAATGAGAGCAGAAACAAGTTAACTGTTTGTATTGTTGCCATGACATCATACTTACTGCCAGCAACTTTTCTGTAAAGGAGAGCTGATGTTCGAGGGCGGTAATCAGAACAAAGGGCAGGTAAGATATCAGGTAGACGATAAGACAGGTCAAGGCAGCCATGTTAGCTCGCGTGAAAAAAGCGCTCACCATATAACTGAAAAAAGGGTTGTTTGTTAGTAGGGATATCCCAAAGCATATTATCAACATCAATATGGTTTTTTCTTTTTGTGAAACAAGAATGTAGTTTGACTAAAGTTCAATTTCAGTATTGTAACATGTAGCACAACTATTACCTTAATTTATAGCATTTATAGCTTTCTCTGTTCATATTTTCTTGACAAACGTTTTGGTTGCTTGTCTACAGAGGTATCCATATCAAGATTAGGCATTATATTTAAAGTGGACTAATTGTTTGTTTGATTGGTTTTTAACATCGTACTCAAGGGTATTTCACTTATATGATGACAGATTGTCCACTTCACACAGTACACAGCCTTATTACGGTGGAAAACCGGGAGGAAACCTCGTAAAAACTCTGAATGACTGAGCCCCAACATGTGACTCGCTCATATACCTGATGGTCGAAAGACGGACTCGAACTTGTGAATGGTAAATCGAAGCATGTAGTGTACTAATTGAATTGTGTCCTGTTTCAGTCAACTGATTACCCAAAATGGGATTTTGACAATTGTACCATTTACAATACTGGAAATCTTTCTTTCCTCTCTTGGGATTAAATATCTTGTCATTAAAAAATCTGTAAGTGTTTGATCCAAAAGAATATATCTTGTTTGTAATAAACTTTATCTAGGTGAAGAAACTTTGCTAGACTGTGCAGCCTTACCAGAGCATGAGTGATGAGAGACAGAAGTCTACCAGGTATAGGATCATGATAAACCAGTTGCTGAACCGGAATATCCCAGATACTTTGAGGATTAACACCTCAAGTCCACTGACAAGGATCATAAAGATCATTGTAACGAGGAGCCAAGCTAGCCAGTTAACACCTCCATTCAGGCCCATCACCTTCAGGGTCTGTGAAAATAGCAATGTGTAAGTGTGATTACCAGAACAGCACACGGACAGAAAAAGTCTAAATCCATTTAATATGTAATTCCATCTTTTTTAGATAATATGTCATAAAGTTATAACTATATTTGGCATATTGTTTATAACACCGTCTACAGGTCTTTTCTGATTTATTTAATAACAAGAACAAAACCATTGTAATCTTATACAGTAGAAACTGTTTAATTTCTCAGACATTTACTGATGAAGTGATTTTCTTCCACGGTACCCACCTCTTCTAATCCCCTCTCCCTGTCATACATGAGAATTTTAATGGCCATTCCCAGAGAACCAATCCAGGCCACAGTCATCATCACTGGCAATAGGTAGAAACTCAGGAAATGGAGAAAGCTGGAAATGAAATACAAAAACTGTTATATGCACAATAACAGGGTTTTAGTACTAATCTGATGTTAACAGTAAGTCTCACCAGAACCAAACTATTGTGGCTCCATTGTTTTAACGTACATCAAATCAAGTTTGAGGGACTATTGTCTTCTTCACATACAACATATAAGGTAGCAACATCAGGTCTATGCTTTATTTGCTTAATGTCTTCATGAGGCACATGATGCCACAGTACCATGAAATTATGACAGAGGGAATTCCCAGGAACACTGACTCCAATGCCTCATATTAGTATATTAAACATATATTTGTAATGCAGAATCAAAATGTTGTTTGTATCCACTGCGATTTGTACTGAGCTATATGGTTACCAGGTCTATAGACCCATATTGATGTATTTAAAATGTAACAAAATTACATAAAAGTGATGACATGTTACTGGTAACCGGTTCCTTGGTAAATAAACAGTAGTCATCCGCTTATTACTACAGATTTTATTACAGCTAATCATGTACACAAAATTCATATAACTAATAAAGACAATCTATCATATGGTTTTAAAAAAATCAGACAGGCTGTATCTACATAACACATCTCAAAAATCTCTCATACAGCCTATCTGCATAACAAGTCAACAGATAAAAATCTCTCCCACAGCCTATCTGCATAGCAAGTCAACAGACAAAAATCTTTAGCAACAGAAATACTCTGCTAACAGACTAAAATATTTTACACAGGCTACCTATATATAACTCCGCTAACAGAAAAAAAATCTCTCACACAAATTATCTACTATTTATAGAGAAATCTTCAATTCTGGCAACTTACTCGTCTTTTTGGTGGCATGGGAATGGAAATTGTTGGAGATAGATATCTGGGAAGGTTCCATTATCCCCAGTGTGTAGTTCTATAATAGCCTGGTCTAACATCCCCTGTAGCTGAACAAAACCTCTCAAATAGCGAAGATCTTCAGCAAAATTGTCGTCTGGTACTGGACGCCAAACACTACAAGAATAAATTTTATTTTTGTTTTTATTGTGAAAATGTAACAAAAATTAATTCACAACAGAAAAACAACTTTTTATGTGTGAATCTACTAGTTTTAGCTAAATTTAAGTGTAATTAAATCTGTGTTTCTTCAGCCATGTACTCAGATATACTTGTTATACCTGTAAAACTCGGATATTTTAACTTCAGCTTCGTATTCAGTCACTTTTGTTTGTAATTTTTTTATTAAACTGGTACGAATAATTCATTATAAAGTGGCATTTAGATGTAAAGAGCTGTGAGAATAGTGAACTTACATGCTCTTCAGGAATGTGGTACTGGGTACATTGTCTATATCCATCCTAATCTTGTAAACAACATTCTTAGGGATAGAGCTCTGTGTATCTCTACGCCGTCTACTCACATCATCACCAATGTTCACAAACTCCACAGCTGGAATAAAAACATGCAGAATAATTGAAAGAATGTCAGTCTGATAAATACATTGATAAGCCAGTAGATTACCTTACTATTATTAACTTCATATGATAGCATAGCTGGGCTCTGTACTCCCACATAGCTCTGACATTACCAGGGCAATGAAAAGCCCCCTCTAGCTTTATATGATGGCATAGCTGGGCTCTGTGCTGCTGCTTAGCTCTGACATTACCAGGGCAATGAAAAGCCCCCTCTAGCTTCATATGATGGCATAGCTGGCCTCCATGTTGCTGCTTAGCTCTGGCATTACTAGGGCAACAAAAAGCCCCCTCTAGCTTCATATGATGGCATAGCTGGGCTCTGTGCTGCCACTTAGCCCTGACATTACCAGGGCAACAAAAAGCCCCCTCTAGCTTCCAGCTCCAATCATAAGAAAGTTATCTTCATCCACCTCGTGCAATAATTGTAAACATTGCCCGACTTCCAAATGATCGAAATTCAATCACAATATGGGGCAATTATTCCAACCTCTTTAAATATACAGTTCACCATACAGATTGCTGGATTTCCCAGACAATTACTAAGGGACAAAAACCTATTAAATGACAGGTAAGTCTGGAATATGACAAGAAAAGTGGTTAATTAAACAAAGTAGTAGAATATTAGCTTATAGTACGAGAAGACTAACCTGCCATAAGTTCTTTGGTACCACTGAGTTTCTCTGCCTGTCTGGACACTTCCTCCGCCGTGTCAAATGTTTCCCAACGATTAAAGGTCAAACAATCGGTGTAGTTAGATAAGAGAGTGGCTGCTAAATGTAACATATCCAGTTGTTCTAGAGGTATCTCATTCACTTGTTCCAAGATGTCGCTGATAGATTTCCCAGATACACCAATTGATTGCTCCATTATGTTGCTAACAGCAGGATTTGACAACAGTGACTGAACAAGAGAAACATTGTTAGGGTAAGGAGAAGGCATACATGTAGGCCTACATAAATGTTTTAACAAAAGCAATAGTTTTAAAATTAAAAAAATGGTAACAACAGAACTAATTAAGTTGTGTTCATATCTACGTATATTTTTACTGCCGACACAGGTGTTTCAATATACCAACAGCCAATTCCATCAAATTATTGTAAACAAGGATCTAAAAACAAGATAGTATACCAATACTGGGCTTCCAGAGGACTCAATTAAAGTTCTCTTGACCATGGAACCCCTTCCAGAAACCAATCCACTTTTTGGAAACTTTTTCATTCTGTCAGCCTATCACAGTACTCTTGAAATTGAATACATACATGTTCCAGGTAAAATCATGCCAATTCTGATCTTACTTCTTTTGACCTTGTTATTTCTATTATTATTTTAAATAAAAGTAAAACTGTTTAAAGAGTTGCATCTGGATTTTTGACACATACCACAACATTGTCATACAGTCTAGCCTCCCTGACGAAGTCTTTTAACTCTATACTACTGACAGCCCAGGTGTGGGCCAACTGGTTAATCTCATAGAGAAGATCAAAAGTGGCATTGGCCTGAAAAAGCAAACATAATTTAGAGATTTAAGTGATTCAAATTCAATTAAAAATTTTGTAAACTGATTGATACGAAAAGAAAAAGTAACTGATTGACTGATTGCTGCTAAGCATCATTTATTTGATGAAATCGTATAAAAAGTTCACAACAATTAAATCATACAGATATATGTAAATACTAATTCTTTGTATGTTCCTTTATAATAGATCACAGCATCAATAGAATAACATTTCTAAACATAAAAGTTATTTAACGCTTATTTTTCCTCGAAGGTAAGCATTTAGTGAACAGCAACTTCTATGGCAATACTGTCTGTCAGCTGGCAAACCTCTCTTTGTGTCTGTCAGCAGATAATTCCTCTGGACTTCTGTCAAAGTTACTTTAGTGTCCTCTTTAGAATGTATATATATATATAAAAAGAATTAGCATCAAATGTATCATCTTAAAACTGTAATAAGATGTAGTTCAATGGGAAAGTTACCTTGGAGATTATTTCCCTGGTCTCTGGCGTATCAGGTGACATTAGGATTTTGCCCTGGAGTAAAGGTTTGAGATAGGCCCACAAAATACCCCCACTAGATCCGGCCGAAGAATACATAGTTCTCAATAAGTCCTGGCAAAACGGTGCTGAAAAGAGAAAAAGAAAAACTCTGACATAAAAATGATGTATGTGGGTTAAAAAAGCACTTCAATGAAAAACACGTCGATATTAAAAAGTTTTGATTGATTGATTGATTTGGGTTTGCTTCCATGCTCCATGGAATAAATCTTGAATGACACCAGCACAAGCATAAACTGTGAAGTGTTTTGGAACAGTAATTTCCCTCCAGTGCTAAGGAAAAACAGCAATGTCCTACTCCAAACAAACTGCGGTTAGCAAAATGGTTTTGGATGTTATAATAAACAATGCCTTTGAGCAAACTTAAGATGATGATCAGACAAATTCTACAGTCGATGTAGTGCCTAGTAATCTTCTACTCCGATTCAAAGGTTTATCTACAACTGTTTCAATGAGAACAGTCTTAAATGTTCATTTATTTACCAGTATCAAAATAATCAGGTCAATATATACTCTCACATAGATTTGTTTTGTTTATTTACTAGACAATCTGGGGTAACTTACTTGACATCGCATCTATCTCCTCAATCTCATTCTCTGTGAACTCGTGTATCTTTTTATCTTTATCTTCATCAACACCGACAGCCGATCCTAACTGGAATTCATCCCCAACAATTGTCTTCCTTCCACATAGAAACTCACTAGCTACTTTCGTGCCATCACCTTAACATCAGAAATGAAACAATTAAGGTTTGATAGGAAGATTATGGGGTTCATAGAACACCATCAGCAGTAACATGTGGATTAGACGCGTGGTCGGTTGACGTTTAACACCGCTGACTGTAGTGTTCTTCAACACAGAATTGGACGCGTGGTCGGTTGATGTTTAACACTGCTGACTGTAGTGTTCTTCAACACAGAATTGGTACACTAGCCCAACCATTAAATGTGAAGGTTTTGCTGCATTGAGTTTGGTTTTTTTTGTTTGGAGTTCAACGTCGTAATGATGGGTATTTCACTCATATTACGGTATGCCAGCCAAATGGATCTATGCCACTGGCAATAAACAAAGACAAGACAGGACAAATAAAGGAGAATCGCAGTATGCATTACAAAGACTTCACAAACAGATCAGTTCCTTGTTTCCCCCTTCACATTGAGTCCAGCAGGAAGCCCCATTCTAGTGGCAGGCAAGTACATGCATTGATAAATTTATTGCTCCCACAGTGCTAGCCTTACGGACATCATAACAAGCGAGGACATAATTCCTTTGGCCAGAGGGTGTAGTTGAAATGAATATTTATAATATAAGTAAATACTTATCTTACTTTAAGACAACAAATTTAAATGAAACAATGTCAAACCAAATTATTTTGAATTTACAAGGCAAAGAAATAATTGGAAAAAAACGACAACATATTAAAGAAAAAATAACTATAAAAAATATTTGTTATAAAGAAAGGATAGTATTTTATCAAAATAAAATCAATTTAATGGTTTAAAATCAGGATAAAATCTTTGGCTAGTCAAGATGATCATATCAAGATTTCAAGTAGCTGGTTTATACAACACGGCCTGAAACAGGCTAAAAGCTGATAAAATAGTTTACCTTTGAGGGCTTCTGCAGTTGGTAACAGAGACTCTATGTCAAACTGATTACTGATATTGGCTAAAGTCCGGCTGGCCTTGCTGAGATCATCGCGGGCGTCTCCTAATTCATTAAACACATCCTTAGCTTCCTCCATAGTTAACCCAGAGCCAGCCATCAGACTTTCTGTTGTCAGCCCCATAAACTATAACAATATAAAGCCATAGTTCAGGAATGCATATTAATTTCAGTTATTATACTTGCTCATTGTTTCTTTTCACACCAGACTTAAGGTTAATTCACTCACATGATGGTATTATAAACAAATGAGTCAAGAAAAAAGATTTTCTCATAAATAACAACAAACCAGGACAAGATATACATGTAAGATAAACACAGAACCACTATCCAGGGATTTGGGGTGAAATTGGACAAAAGCCATTCAGCCATATTGAGGGCCATCGGCTTTTAAATATTACATGCAGGTAATTTATGGTTTTTGTTGAAATATTAACAGTCAGAATTATACAACTGAGGTAACTGAAATAATTCATCTTAAGTAAAAAATACTTTTTTTTAAACCTTTTCAAGAATAAGAAACATATATACTTAATTCAATTAGTATTTATTTAGTCCAATGTGTCTATTTAATAATGCATTTAATAATGATCTCAAAGACAACAAGTACTAGTCATTGCTTGCTTTACTAACCTTATCGATTATGTCAGTAATCTCGACATGCTTGAAGACAATGCTGGTGAAGTTCGCTAGAGCCTCTGGATCCAGCTTACACAGAGCTTGACTGATGTCCACGATACTCACTGTAGAGGATTGGTTAGGATTCAGGACAATAATGTCCTCCAGTCTATGTGGTACACAAACTATACTCGTCACATTCTTACCAAAATCCTGCATCTGAAAGACACAAAAAACATCAATGATAGTTTAAATCCAAGACATAGTCATCTGGATTAAAACAAGCTATAGAACTTTTCTGTTCTAGAAATGATGAGACTCTGCTGTTGTTTAAAAGTGTGATATTAACTTACTGTGAGGGATGGTTCTGACTTTAGAATGGCCTCCGTGACCTCTGGGCTGATACCAAGGTCATTTATCATGTAATTCCTGACTGCCCCTGGATCGTCCAATAAATCCTCAACTGTCAAATATACAGCAAATCAACAATTATGTCACTTAACACACTTTACAAACATTTTTAAGGCTTCCAAAAATGATGTTTATATAAAATTAAAATATCTTATCTATTAATTACTACTTGAAATCAATGTACACATTATATTGCTCAATCCTTAATTTGAATCCTCGTCTTTAATTTTCTGCTCACACAAATGCAAATCTGTACATTTTATTGTGGTTTTTACATAATGGTATTTACATCATGCCAGCAGAATAGAAAATCAGACTAATAGAACACCCCAACTGGTGACAATGGCAGTACACACTAACAGGATACAAAAACATGCGCACTGGACACAAACATGATGGAAAATGCCAAAGGAAGCCTGTACAACGGAGCCATGGCAGCTGACACTAGCCCCCCCCCCCCCCAAAAAAAATCGCTTCAAAAATAGAGAGAATATATCGACTTACAGTTAGGGATAATGAGCATCTTTATCAACCTGAGCCCTTTGAGTCCTTGTGTTAAGGTCACTATGCTGTTTATAATCTCTCTGGAGGACGTGCTGGGAGTCAGTCCTTTAAAGTCATTGATAACTAACACCAGGCTGAAACAATCAAATACAATAGTCAATCATTAGGATTTTTCTTAGATTATTAATAATAAAGATTGTTATTTGTTTGTTTGTTTGATTTGTGTTCAACGTCGTACTCAAGGGTATGTCTCTCATATGATGACAGATTGTCCACTTCACATTGTTCTTTGCCTTATTACGGTGGAAAACCGAGAGGAAACCTCCTTTGCTGGAGTCACATCTTGTGACTCACTCATATACCAGAGGGTTGACCGATGGACTCGATCCTATGAACGGTATATCAAAGCAGTCTTTGAAAGCGCACTCACTAACCACTTAGCCACAGCTGCAGACTACAAAAGATTGTTATAACTGGCAGATAAAACACATACATATGTAGGATGGAACACAGCCTTGGGATATGTTTCTCCGTTTATTTAGTAGGTATATTATTGGATTGTTTGTTCTTTAACTGCATTTTTATCTCCATTATGCATCTTCTCTAACATTCTATGGCTAAATCCATTGCTTTCAGAGCAGTGGATTTTCTAATCACCAAATCTTGAAAGCACCATGGAATTTGCCTCTCTTAATCATAGTACAGCTCCTCTTTTACCTGTAGTTTATGTAAGTACCATGGAATCTGCCTCTCTTAATCATAGTACAGCTCCTCTTTTACCTGTAGTTTATGCACTTCAAGTGCATTAAAACTTATCATTAAATCTTTCAAACATAGTTCACCTGTCAATAATCTGGGCTGGACCAAACTTGGAAAGTATTTTCTGAATTTCAGGTAGAAAATCTTTGTAATTCACAGCGTTTAAGTCGTATTTGGAGAGGTCTGTTATACCCTGAACACTGCTCATTAGTTTGGATAGATGTGTTGCCAAACCACTCAACCAAGTGACATTGAAATTAGGGTTCCCTGCTTGAGAAAGCTGAGATAAAACAGAAAAAACAACATTAAAAATAAATGAAACACTGAACTCTGCAAGTGTCTTTTAAATACAAAACATTTGAATCAGCCTAATTTTGACATTAATATTTATTAATGTTCACACACATTATCTACATTATCGTAGGTGAATAGTTCTGTTCCTAATAGTTACAGTACTAGCAAAGGACTACCAAAGTTGCACATTTCATTTGTTCAATAAAATTTTCAAACTGATATTCTGCATAATTTAGTACAAAATTTGTAGAAATAAGATGGTTTTAATTACCAAAACAGTGAGCTTTCCTATGTTTACAGCAGTCTGTACATAACCCACTGTCTGAGTGATATTATCCGTACAGAGTGCATCACTAAGGTTTGCCACTGTGATTCCGATACCAGGTGGGAGGGCTATTAGTTCTCCCAGTCTGTCTGCATCACAGAATATCTCACCCACAACCTCTGCAGAATTGTTCAAAATTTTTACCTGCGAAAACAAACAACAACAGTATTATGTTTTAATATTTAAGACTGTTTTGAACCATACACCCTCATATTCCAAGAAGTTCCTAATTCATGAACGATAAACAAAACTACAAAGACAATTTCATTTAGTCAATTTTCAAGGGGGGAGGGGAGGGGGGGGATTACATCACATATCTTTCAGATGGCAAAGCAAACCTGAACAATTAAATCATACAGTCTAAAATATACATGTATATGTAAAAACAACTTACAATATCTAAACTGAGAGTAGACTGAAAGAGATTCTCCATAATTTTAGGTGAAAACTGAAGAATATCCACAAAATAGTCCTTCGCTTCCGTCTCGTTGGTGAATAGGCCAGCTAGTGATAATGCCACTGAAGAGAAAAACATTTAAATGATACATTCATTCATTTATAAAACAATGTTTCAGAAAAAAAACACTTAGATTGTTAATTGTGGTTTACCGTCATACTCAATGGTATTTCAGTAGCTCTGTCTTACACAGAAAACCTCAGAAACCTCAGGAAAGCCCCCCTCTGTGGCTACCTGCATCACGATTGCCCCATATACCTGAGGTCACCTGGTTCATGTGTTACAAAGAAGGTTGAAACCAGAGGCACATACAGGACATCAGTAGAGATATGGTCATTCATAGAAATTTTATCTGTATTTATCCTTTCGCAAACTTTTGACTTCATTGTTATTAGGGTATAAAAACACACCAAAATGGTAAACAACACTTTTGACCAGATCAGCATTATGTGTATTCAATGGTCTGAAAATGACGTTTGTAAAATACACTAAATGTAGGCTTTTGGTATAACAATAGATTGAAAATGACATCTCTGAGTTTGTAAAACATGTTAAATGTTGTTTTTTTTTTGTAAAATAAGAAGATGAAAATAACAGCTCTGAGTTTGTATTACATGTTAAATGTAGACTTTCTGTATGATATATCTTTACCGTTTTCTTGTCCGAGGAAGGCTTTTAGGAAGAGCTCAATTGATGGAAGGACAGATGACAATGGTGGCTTTAACAGACCAGAGAGCTTTACAATATCCTTGTCTCCTAAAACACTGACCATGTCTTCCACCAAACGGAATACACTGCGGGGAAAAAATAACACACAAAACTCTTTGTGAATACGAGTAAAAGGCTCAATGTATATTCTCAAAGTCCTCGGGCAGTAACTCAAAAACCGGCTGTTACATGATGATGCATAACAATTAAGTGTAAGTCACATTACAGCTGGAAGTCAAATTGTTTTGGACAAAATGTCTGCTAACTGGCAGTTCCAAGTTCTATAGTTTTATTAGTTAAACCTTGTGGATACCATACGGTCTGCTGAAGACAAAGTTTGTACTACATGGCTTAAAATGCAAACATCTTTACTATATCTGACAGATGGCAATAAGAAATGAAAATAATTTGTTAAAATCTCAAATATTACATCAATTTGTTATCAAACTTATACAACACATCATTTACTACAGTAAACAGAAAACTTGACTATGAACTTATACCATAAAGAAATCAACTGTATCTAATATAAAAATGATATGCCAAAGAAGACATCAGCCTATATGACAAGGCTTAAATATTGTATAAAACCAATTAAATCTAAGGGTGTGCATGATCGTTCATTTATCTACACTATTCACCACATGTCAATCATGGCCTGGTCAACCTGGTAGCAATCTGTAAATTAACTTTTGTGATACTAACAAGTCTAGGTCAGCAAGAGTAAAAATCTCTAAACGATTATTTGTTTGTTTGATAATATGATGATGTTCCCTTTACACTATGCCTTACTAAAATATGGTGGAAAACCAAGACGAAACTTCTTCAAATGATTCGTGTGATTGCCGGAGCCAAATGATGTGACTCACTCATGCATGTGAGTTAGACAAACAACTCGAACATGTGAGCTTGGTACTTACAAGTCGTGATCAGCAAGAGTGTCTTTAACAAAATTTGTTTGGTTGTTTGATTGGTGTTTAATGTCCTACTCAAGGGTATTTCACAAATTTGACGACAGACAGAAATACAAAACATCACAAACAAATCTGCTTCCCGTTACCCTTTAGCTCTGCGAACACCAGGGCAACAGAAAGCAACCTCTTTTCTCGCCTCTTACGATCAACCAAGGAAGCCGAGGGGGTATTCTGCAGGGGCCATGGCCCACCCGCTCCCTCACAGGGCTCTTCAAAAAAGAGCTTATGGTACTTACGAGTCTAGATCAGTCACAGTTTGTGAAGTGAACAACTTCTCAATGCAGAGCCCTGTGTTGTTGAATCTATCACTAAATATCTGACTGAAAGCATATCTGCCTTTAGAAAGCGATTGTATTATGCTGATAACTCTACTGCAGTTGAACTCCGTAGGACTTTCCCAGCCACCCACCACCTAAACAACATAGACATGTTTAAACAGTCTGACAAAGGTTCACATATAACAAAACTAATATAAATGTAACAAACCAACGCCTTAAACAAAATTTAATGCTGTGCTTTATTTCTTTAATATGTGACAAGCAAAGATTAATTTATTTTATAATTTAAAAATGATTTAGGTTTTAAAAATACTAAATTAACGCGGTTTCTTTTTATTTTGTTCTACATCATATATAACATAGTAATATTTCCATACATGTCTATATACTTTCTATTCTATTTTTCCAGTTAGTTATGATAATGGTTTTAAACTGGATTATGAGTAATAATAATGCATTTATAGACGAGGTTTTCAAATGGATAGGATCAGACTATGATTGATACAAAATACCCTTCACCAACCTTCTGAATGAGATCAAATAAATGAATATCTGAAAGCTTTTTGACAACTTCTGGCAGCCTCATTTTATCCATGTCACAGACAGATTCCTCAAAACCTACAATGATTTGGCAGGGTTGGTCAAGTAAAACAACCAAAATCAGACGATATAGCGAGTAAAGCTTGGGAATTACTAGGATGGTCAAATATAAACCAGTGAAAGAATCAGACGAAAGTGATATATGTTGAGTAAAGGTACATGTATCAAATATTATTCTTTGTTTTTTTTCATTTCCTTGTATAATAATTATCAGATATACAGTTTTACTGTTATAAATATGCAGAGAAATAGAAGACTAATTGATTGTAGCTAAATGTAGATCTAACAAACCCATATTGAATGGTTGACCAATCGATAGGCTGTTTCCAAATGCGTTTTAAATCCTAGAAACATCAAAGAGAATAAAGAATTTTGATACTGACCTATAGTGACCTTGACCTCAGTTTCTAGAATGAGCAGACTCTTCATCAGTACGGACATGACAGGAGCAATGTTTGTCTCATACACAGTTCTATCAATCAATGGCACAAATGCAGTGCAGACATCATTAAACCTGGACAAAATGAAGAGTTAACAAGTGTGGTGAAAAAATCATTTAACTTCGCCAAAAGTAAAGAATTAACAAGTGTGGTGAAAACATTGTTAACTTGATCGAAAGTAAAGAGTTAGTAAGTGTAGTGTAAACATTATTAAACTTGATCGAAAGAGTGTTTGTTTGTTTCATTGGTGTTTAACCTCGTACTCAAGGGTATTTCACTTATATGACGACGGACACAAATACAGAACATCACAAACAAATCTGCTTCCCGTTAC
>JARFOD010127954.1:0-14006 GCA_031763545.1 Mopalia muscosa
ACTTGTTCACGTATAATGGTGACTAGTGTGTCCTACTTGTTCACGTATAATGGTGACTTGTGTGTCCTACTTGTTCATGTATAATGGTGACTTGTGTGTCCTATTTGTTCACTATACTGGTGACTTGTGTGTTCTACTTTTTCACGTATAATGGTGACCAGTGTGTCCTACTTGTTCACGTATAATGGTGACTTGTGTCCTACTTGTTCATGTATAATGGTGACTAGTGTGTCCTATTTGTTCACGAATACTGGTGACTTGTGTGTTCTACTTGTTCACGTATAATGGTGACCAGTGTGTCCTACTTGTTCATGTATAATGGTGACCAGTGTGTCCTACTTGTTCAGGTATAATGGTGACCAGTGTGTCCTACTTGTTCACATATAATGGTGACTAGTGTGTCCTACTTGTTCACATATAATGGTGACTAGTGTGTTCTACTTGTTCACGTATAATGGTGACTAGTGTGTCCTACTTGTTCACGTATAATGGTGACTTGTGTGTCCTACTTGTTCACATATTATTTGGTGACTACTGCGTTGTACTTGTTCACATATAATGGTGACTAGTGTGTCCTATTTGTTCACGTATAATGGTGACTAGTGCGTTGTACTTGTTCACATATAATGGTGACTAGTGTGTCCTATTTGTTCACTTGTATGGTTGCATGGCATCCTACATAATATTTGTTTTCAATAATGACTCACACTTCAGATTTAAGGATCCTGACTGATTGAAATTCAGCTGAGAAGCTAAGACATTTTCTCTATGGAACCTAGCTTTGAAATAGAAATAATCTACCCCTATTTAAGTGGTCTAATGGTTGTTGAAATGTGCTTAGGTTACAGCTAATTATGTGTATAATTATATAGATTGATATTATTGTTGAATGTAGTTTTGTGCACGACATGTTCACTTAGTATAAACAGGCTTTTCTTGAAACATTTTTGTCAGTGCTATTATCAATAGCCTGTTCAAATTTTGTTGGGGGTTTCCCCCCAGGATTAGTCCTGTTTATTTACACATTAGTTTGTTTTTGTTTTTCTATCCTTAGGTTTTTGTTCTCTATTTATTCGTTCCTGATTTCATGTGCTTATATATGATAATTTGTCTTTTCTATTTATACACCTGGACAAACTCTGTGAGGGGAAATAAAATATTTGATAACATTTGAGATATTTTCCTTTTTTGTGGAATTCTTGGGATTTTTATTTCCACTGGTGAGCTTCTTGCCGCAGTAGTGCTTTTAGAATCAATAGAGTGTACTATATCCCAGATCAAACAAACAAAATGGCAGACGGTCTCCCTGGTAGAGTGTCTTCGCTCAGGAAGAGTTTTATTCTGAGCGACTTCACATCACAGCTCTTGGCGGATTCAGCTAATAAATTCAGAAATCTGTATCTACTTTCCCAAGGTGAATAGATTTACCAAGGTTCGAGTTAACTCCTCCTGTTCCTATGTACATTCAACCAATCGCTTATTGCTAAGAATCAAGTACCAACAACCTTTTTTACAACTTTTGCATGACCCCGCACCATAGTGTTCTTTACAAGGAGTCACATGGCCGATTTCTGTTCTCCGCCACAGTCTCTGCAAAATCCAGCTGCTTAACCCTTTCTTGCATTAAAACCAAAATTTTTCCCCGTAATTGTCGAATTTCAAGCAGTAATGTAATACCATTTCAAACTT
Organism: Mopalia muscosa; assembly: GCA_031763545.1. Lineage (NCBI taxonomy): Eukaryota > Metazoa > Mollusca > Polyplacophora > Chitonida > Mopaliidae > Mopalia > Mopalia muscosa. The sequence continues at coordinate 1,690 of JARFOD010127954.1, forward strand.
AGCCACATATGTGGAGGATATGCAAGAAAAGGTTAAAGCGATACTCCCGGCTGAAATGATCCATATATTCCTTGAAAGGTTACAATTAAATACACTTAAATATGGTATCAACTATCGTTTCTTGATTTCATAAAATAACCCGAGTGTTACAGATATATACCTTCCTTTGACCACTGGCGGCTGACATTTTGGGCGTGGTCAGCTCTGTCCTGACACTCTTGTGTTAGGGGTTAATAACGTGTGTCAAAGGTTTAAACAGTCGACGTGACGTAGGAACTTTTTTTTGAAAAAAAAGGTATTTGATTGGTTAATATTTGTGGAGCTCTCCTGCTTAATGATAAAAATACGTAGACATGGCCGTGTGGATAAATTTGACTAGTTTGTGCATAACCCATTGTTTAAGATCCAAGTATAAAACTGATATAGCTGATTAGAAATTCAGAGAGCATAATTGAACACAAGAAATGATGCTTGTTTTACCGATATGCATTATATTGCAGCACGGAGTATCGCTTTAACTTATATGACGGCTGCCGGTAAATAGCGGCGCACTCTTGCAAGGGTATTTAACTTATGACGACTGCCGCTAAAAAAAGGGGGCAGCCCTGCAAGGGCCTTTCACCGACACGACGGTTTCTCCTGAACAACAGCGCACACGTGCAAGGCCATTTCACTCGCATTACGGTCGCAAGGGTTTCTAAAAAAAAAAAAAATGCAGAAAGAAATAAACAATAACGTATCAAAACTAAGAACTCTATTAGGATGAATGGAATAGAAACAATGTTGTAATAATTCAACGTCTTGAACTGTGTTTTAAAAGTTTGGAATAACAATATTTAAAACTCTTTATTGTGGCGCAGGCATAGAGGCCTGCAACGGACTAATTGTATCACAACACTGTTAACGAGATTTTAAAAAACCGTCAAAAACATCATCAACAGGATATAGGCAAACCGAACACTCTTGATTATGTACACTTCAAAATGTTTTGGGTTTTGAGAGTCTCACTAGTTTCGTTTATAATACGTTGACCAAACACTTGCGCTTCATAAAATGGTCATGCTGCTGATCTGAACAACGATTATTTTTTTGTTAAAAATGGATAATAAAATATTCAATCTTATCAATGTCCTCGCTCCGAATATATGTTCAGTTTAGCAAAAAAAATAAGTCGGTATTGCTCTCTTTCCAAGATTCCGTAGCAATGCTCTCTTCTTAGTAATTTTCTTTAAAAGGCATATCAACATTGTTTTGGAAAAACTTTAAAAGCTCCGAAATTGCACCGATATAAAAATTACACATTGCACACCCTTGCCCCATCAGAGTAACAGATGTGACCCTAAGGCTTTTAGCTACGAAATTCTTCTTACAATTGGATTTCTTGTCTATCTTTCAATTTCTCTTCTAAACAATGTGTCATTTAAGATCTCATTATAATCGATTAATCAAATAGAGGGACAAATTTCCTCGCCAAAATTAGCTGAGTTTGCCTCATCGGGCTTCCTCATTTTCGGAGCATCCGTGACAACGGCTATCCATAGCCCCTCGCCCGTTTTCTTAGATTTTAATGTTTTAAATTTTAAATGGCTTCCACATAAATACAGTTTCAGCTTTTAGACTAACACATTTGTCAAAATAGAAGTCAGTACTGCGCTTTTTTGTCCATGCAACCTTAGTTCATGCAATTATATGTTTACTTTTCGGAGTTTTGTGGTATTGATCTGACCACTGAATTATATGTCCGAAATCGCTTAGAAGCCATCTCCGGCAATATAGATACCCGGGAGCTGCCGGGGGATACGCGGCCCCTGGACTTTCGCCTGTATATTAATTGTGGTCTGACCCCTGCACCCCCCCTATTCAAGTATTTTTACATCCGCCCTTGACTCCGATTACAAAAGAAAGTAGATTGTGTCAAGAGCATTTGCTCGTAATATCCGGAAAAGCTAACTATTTATAATTTTCTGCAATTTACCAGAAATGTTAAGATTTCAGTTCGTAACGCCACAGGGTTTAAGATGACATTTCTCCTCGAAATAACACGCATGATAAACAGTTAAAAAATGTAAGTATTCGAAAATTCGTATGGAATGCTTCAAAGTACATCGATAAACCTCAATGGAATAACAGTTATAATATATAATATCCATATCCAGAATCTATTGGCGTCCAACCCCTGTTTGACTTGTCCTCACGGGCAGTCTAGGTCCCGCAACCCCGAAAATGCGAAACCCGTAGAGGCACGGCAATCGCACCTTATTTTGGGAAGGACATTTTTCTCCTTCAATTTCATTAATCGATTATGATCGATTCTAATTGGAACAATTTTTAAAGAGAAAGAAAAGGAAGACAAGAGCCACACGTGGCAAGTTCTACACAAGCATTTTGTAACCAGAAGTCTTGAGGTCACATCAGTCAGTGATGGGGTTACATTTTAACTGTATGTTATATCTTCTAATGCCTGAAATTCGGTAACTTTGAGCATCCAAACTATTATATTTAAAGTCATATGTCAGTTTTGATATTTTTTTTTTTTGTAATAAATTACGTAGTAATTAAGCAATAGGATTTGTTTGTGGCATCACAAGGCAGTAAACTTGACAAAGCCTACTCTATATATCTTCTTTGCTGTACAACCAGGCTCTTACTTTTTACATTTGAAGATACATAGAGGGCACATATATATACAACACTTTTGTTTTATATTGCTGTTTTAATAAACACATTAAATTAATGGTTTGAATATTGCCTTTGGTTAATAATAAAATAAATGCTTTTCATCAGCAAGTATCCAGGGCACAGAGCAAACCCGGATGTTAAGTGTCTACTCCCCCTGACTTAATTCCTGGCGATGGCTTAAGGGATCCTGTTACGTTTTAACTGGCTTTATCAGCATAACAAACATCCGCGACAGTCAGTAAAATGGAGTTTTCCGATGTACTTCGTATGTTGGTTTTCTTTGCTTTTCTCCTTTGGATAAACGCTGTAGCAGGAATTTCGGGACGAGCTCGACTATCGAACAAGGCTCATGGGACTGAGGGTAGGTAGCCTATCCATCTGTTATATATTCTCTTGTATAAAAGTATGGACAAGTATTCGGCAATCGAATCAATGGTCTTCCAACGTAAGCATTTTACCACGTTTCTTAACGAGTAAACTGCTAATGTGAATAGACCTATATCGACAGGATTATACCCTGGTGACATTTGTTGCTAGATCCATCTCACTTGATATCAAATGCAGGGTTTTGTATCCCTTACAGTCTATCATATGATGTATTGCCTTATTTAGATATACATGGTTGAGTTTAGCACAATGTATAGGGCTAATTCCTCTGACTTAGCCCTATACGCCTATCTAAACCCATGGTGAAAGTTGAAAAACGATAGGCCGCTATAGCCGGCCTAAAAAAAAAACTATTTCTGATTTCTCTCTGATTTTTTCTAGAAACACTGAAACCATTGATTGGTATTTTACCTACTCGCAACATTTCTTTTTTGACGGTTTTTAATCTTATTATTGCAAAGGGAGATAACTTATACGTGTCAACTCGGGCGAGAAATTAAAATAAAACTTTATTGAAACGTCAGAAAAGAAAGAATGATTATTTTGATTTGTCTATCCCCCAAAAATCAGAGAAAAATCGGATATATGTTTTGAGAGGCCGGCCAGAGCGGTGGATCAATTTCCAACCTTCACCAGGAGTTGAGATAGGCGGAACGTAGGGCTAATACGAAGGAATTAGCCCCATTGTGTTAGGTTGAGTTCTCATATTAAACTGTAATGTCTATTTTTCCACTTACCGGCTAGCCTATTATGGGTTTAATAAGTACTGTCCAAAAATATTTCATATACTGCGCTTTCTGGGACATTTGATATGCCAATCGAAACTTGAAGTCGCCCTTAGGTTATTTCATGACATGTCAGCCTTAAGGGTGAAAGAAACCATGCAACCTCAACGTCACTGGTAATAAAGAAAGTCAAGGCCGGACAATCGCAGGACGTAATACAAAGACAGAACAAACACATCGGATTCATGTTGCTCCCTAGGATCTCCCTCTCGAACCTCCTCAGTGTCTGGAAAAAGGGAATTGCATTTATCTACAGTTGAATGACATCATAGTCCCGGTGTATTTACACAGCGGTAATTTGCCTGACGACGACCACACAATTTTCGGTCATTTATCTAAAGTCATGGAGGTAAGACAGCCACTTAAAATGGTATAAAACGGGTAAATTAAAATGTATAAAGCCTTCAAGCCTACTTAAGTGAAGATTTGAGTGCTCAGCGAGATGCTATATAGGCAATTGTACAGTTAGCAACACATAAACCCCGTAGCTAGAAATGATAATGTTACTTCAGCATTCTAATATAAAATCAAATCCATACTTCCTACCTTGAGACATTGACTCCAAGATACACCAGGGCCATCTTGTTTTGCACACTTCTTTTTTTTTTTTGCTTAGTTGTGGCATACGTCGCCCCAAGTATTGGCGGAAATTAATGCGCGATGGTCTGGTATAGCCTACGAGGGTTGTCTTAGTCTCGTCCAGTATAGAAACGCTCACGAAAATACGATTGTTACTTTTTATCAAAAAACATATCAAAAAAAGTGTTTTGATATGTTAATGTTAGGAGTATGAGGGGCAAACTATTTGTTAGCTTCAATAATGGGAAGAATAAACGCTCAGTCATTGGCAGTTAAGTCTTGCCTCCCCCTTTTCGATTTTGCTTTACGCATATCAGTATATGTTAACAACCTCCACCATTCGATCACACAATACAATCTTCATCATTCTGTAGATGGGCGATAACTCGGGTAGATTCAATTTGAAAACTGTCGATAGTGCGAAAAAGCTCAAAGGGCAATCGATTCATAACGTTTCATTATGATAGGCCTATTTAAGCTTGTATCGCCATTAGGTGTATTTTGACTATGAATAGGAGAGGTTGAATGCTATATATTAATTTAAAGGTATAGTTAAATATATAAGGTTATTTGCCCTGGTGCACAGTGTGGAGAATAAGTATAGATAATAAAGAGTTGGTGTCAGGAGTTCGGAGATTAGATTACTAATTGTCCTACATTGTATTCAGGGTTGGGATGCTCGAAACGCAAGTACATTTAATCCGCAATTAGATGACGTCACACCAAGTTAAATGTCTATCACTTTATTAGCGATTTATCTGGACCGGTTGCTCAAAGCTCTAATAAATTCAATCCTCTATTAACCAAGAAATATACTTAACGAGTTCTAATTCAAAATTGTTCTCCTCTATTGTAAATCAACGATTGTTAAAATGGCACGCCCATATGGGGTTCACACCCAGTTATAGTACACAAGATGCAAATTTTGTCCTCAATAGACTTATTAATAAATTTATTAAAAGTTACAAAATAATATATAGCTGCATCGTGGATTTTACACGGATGTCTGATTCTATCCACAATTCGAAACTGACTTAACTTGGTTAAAAGAGGAGATTGAGGGAAAATGCTTAAGATCATACGATCACTCTATAACTCTATTAGATAATGTGGTGGAGAGGGGAATGCTCATCATTCTTTGCTTCTTACATGCCCACAAGCATTAATAAAAAGTTGTTTTCATCAGCTGATGAAACATGTCTTAAAAACATGTTTCCGTGATATGAAATGTTTTGGTTTTTTTTAAATTGTTGAAAATGTAACTCATTTGATTGGTCAGAAGCTTGAGGATGTATGCTATAGGGAAAAGTTAAGGATTTTTTATCTCGGGATATGTTTTTCAAACAACAGAAAGTTAAACAAGCGTCAAAAGAAATAAGTCCAGGCGGGCTGGCGATTTGCTGCTTAGCTCTGAGGATCATGGGTTCGAATCGCAAAGTCGTCTGAACAAAGAATATGTTAAAACAAGAAAGCGTTACCCCGAAATAACGCAAACAGCACCATGGATATTGTTTATTTACTCGAGTAAACATCTACGTCGTGTTGGCAGATTCACTCTTACACTAACAGTAAATAAAACTAGAATGAAATAGTAAAATAAACAAATGATGCTTAAAGAATAAGAAACGTTCCAGTTGTAGATTCCGATTGAGCTTTTTTGATGTCTACAGTTGTAACGATTTGTAACGATATTAGTCTATCGCGTTTGCAGACCTACTGTCCTATATAAGACATTCGAAGTGTCAAACTCCACATCGGCCTATAGCATGGTAAAATATGTAGAAATCCGGTTTAAGTGTTTGTTGAAAGTCAGCCATTTCCCACCTTTTGAATTTGTTTTACACACAAAATTCGCATTTTTACCCTAAAGTCCGGCAGCCAAATTGAAATTAAGGGGTAGACCTGGAAATGTAGTCTCTACAATGTTTTTTGATTGATTTGAGTCACTGAGACCATAAATAATACGAATCCGAGTGATGCCGCCCTGGCACCTTTGAGCAACTTTTCTAATTTGCATAAAGCAAGATGGCCGCCATGGATATATTGCAAATGCTATCATTACGATATCTCAGCTCATAGAAGGAATTTTAAACTGAGCTTTTAGTATACGGTACATATCATTGTACCTCAGTAATCAACATAATATTGTTCCCAGGCATCTATGTTCTCAGCGTCATCATCGTCACTGGCCTCAGATGCTACATCAGAATTTGTCAGATCATTGTGACAGTCCCCAGCATGACATTGGCAAAATACAGTACATGATAGTCTGCCACTCACACATCCACATCTCTCTGGTTTACACGGTGTTTCACTATCACCCGCATCGAATGAATTTCAGAATCTCTTGTGGAGCGAGTGACACATCTTCGTCGATGGGTTTAGGCAGCAGAGACTTGGAACTCTCTTCACGAACATAGCCATGCTCTGTTGGATACAGTGATGGTGGGTCTAGATCCAAAGCGTGCTTCCACACGGCAGCATGAAGATTTTCCAGAAATGACTGTTGTGGGAGGTAGAGAACTGAGCTGTGGTACTGCTGTGGTCCCTTTTCCAACCTGTTTGACCCATGACTTCTTCCTTGCCTCGAACATGCTGGTACAGTGCTTGTGACCATAACATGCTGCCATAAACTTAGATGACTGATATTATGTCTGGTAAGGATGCGTTAGTGTCACCTAAAAGGGACAAGGGGTACCCTTCTCTCAAAACATTCATCACCCTTACTTTGCCAATACCAAAATAGCATGCACATGTATCACAACCCGATAGGGCTTCCATTGACAACAGTCCATCTACATTGTACTATGACCTGCCCTTGTTTGACAGTAGCTTGTATGTCAATAACGGACCTACCATGAATTGGCGATTCCATTATTATGTGACAGGTTAGCTGTCGCTCAAAGTAGTGGTGAAGCAGAAGAATGAAGACGTCCGTGTCATCTGCAATCACAGACACAACTCCTCGGGATTCAGTCGCTACATTTACTGCTTGTTGAACAAAGATGCAGTCTGCCTCTTCATGAGATGTAGACATGTCCTCTCGCTCGATCACCCAGTATCTGTCAAACACGAGAAATACATCTCTAGATGTGAGCTTCTGTTGGCTATGCTGTCTGAAGTTGACAATACAATCGCGGACTGTCCCATTCGCTGGTCAGTGTATCACCCAGAAGACAGCTGAGACCATCAAGCACCCTACACGTGACTGTTTGTGATGCGCTTCTTGATAACAGCTGAACTTGTAGTTGCTTCTTCAGCTGTGCCTTAGCCTTTCCAGTTCTCATGTCACGGGAGTCGTTGACCATCGACTTGGGCACCGGCGCCAGCTCGTATGATAGTAATGTCTTGATGTCAACCGTGTCACGGCACTTGCCTGCAGTCCTATGACTCGTGAGAAAAGAAGGGTGGTATTGATAAAGATAACACATGCTAATATGGCAGTTTAAGAAGTTTGACGGTGGCCATCTTGGATTTATGCAAATGAGGATTTGTCTAATGCTAATAAAGTTATTCTATTGGGTTCTTAATGTCATAAAACCTCATAAAAGTATTTTAGATCAGTTTAAAATTCCTTCTATGAGCTGAGATTTCGTAATGATAGCATTTGCAATATATCCGTGGCGGCCATCTTGGATTTGTGCAAATGAGGATTTGTCTAATGTTAATGAAGTTATTCTATTGGGTTCATAATGTCATAAAATCCCCTAAAAGCATTATAGATGAGTTCAAAATCTGAGATTTCGTAATGATAGCATTTGCAATATAGCCATGGCGGCCATCTTGTTTTATGAGAATTAAAAAAGTTGCCCAAAGGTGCCAGGGCGGCATCCACCGGATTCTTCATATTTATCGTCTGGGCGACCTAAGTCAACCAAAAACCATTGTAGAAACTAGAAATTTAGGTTCAGCTAGTTGGCTGCCGGACTACTACAAAGAATATAGATTGTAACAAGCATTACAGCACACAAATTTTCCTCAATTTAACGTACGCAACATATAACAGACATTAGCCTACCTTGGTGTCCTCGCTAATCACGCTTGCTGTAAAAGGCGAAAATGTTACTCTGATGCACTGATAAAAGACAAAGCAGTCGTTTACAACATAGGCCTACTACGAATGATCTGCTCCTCTATCTCGGATTTAGGCCTACTCTCGCGGGGTTTATGTATATACACCTTCATTTATTTTTTTAATACAAAATGGACTGGGAGTAGTTAATATATGACAAAGTCAAAAGATTTACTCCAAATGTTCGTGTAAAAGAGGCTAATATAAATTTAAGTGTAACCAAAACCAAAACAAACTAACTTGCTAAAATCTATCAACTGCAAACCTGCCTTCTTCAGAAACGCAGCAGGTAGGGTAAGCTAGTGATAAAATCAGATGTAACTGATAGCCTCATAGCGATTTGAGCAACTGGCTGCTGATAGTCGGTGTTCTTTTCTCGAACAAATTTTGGTCAAATTTATATTAACAAACGAGCAAAGATTAAACTCAATATCAGTTGCCGTTAAATGCAATCATTCGCGTAATGAAGGCTTATTATTTCTATACATAGTTCGGCAACTAAGTCCGACACTAGCACCTGACGATAAGCAGTTGTGAAAAAAGCCAAGCTGTCTTCAGTGCGTCGCGAGTCGTCTCCCTTGTTCTTTAGTGTTCACAATGGTGCGTAAGCCTATTATATATGACGCAAACCTACTATTAATTTGCCATAAGCCGTAATGTTAACGTTTGACTCCACAGCTGCCTCCCAAACTTCCAAAGGGCAAAGACCCGTGGCACATACCTTAATCGGTCCTTTTGGCATTTCCCATAAAAATCTTGACAAGGCATGACCGGTGAAATTTTTACCTAGCTGTGCTGAAGTGTCAAAGGGGTTGCCAAGCTAGCTCCGAATGTAAACCACAGCCGAATCACCACTCCGTCAAATGGCCATAAATACACCAAATCTGACCTATTCAGGTTATACTATTACGCTGATAAGAAACCTCAACTCCATTATATATGTAACGTGCCTCATTTTTCAAAGGCTCGTCCTTGATTTTTTTAAATGTTTTCTGAAAGTTATATTTTACATTTGTATTAGACTATACACGGTGGGATAGACAGAAAAAAAACCACTGAGATCGTTCTAATTAATTTTTAAAAAATGAGGTATAGCTTACCAGTTGAAGGACTATTCTATTCGGTTAACTAATTTATTTAGTCTTATCGTTATTGCACCATTAAAAATGCAGTCTATTTTTTCTGTTGACATTTACTCATCTTGCAATATTTTTTCAAAATTATAATGGGACTTTCACCACATTCCCATATATGTAATCCTTAGTATTCAAGCTTTCCAAAAAATATAAACATATATATGTTACAAATTTATATTCTACTGCATAATAGACTATATTGTAAATACAATGAGTGAAAATCGACCAGCAAGACCTTAAGAGCAGCACATGGTGACAAAGGTATCAAGGCTACCATCGAATGAGGCCTATAAATCGACACAGAACATTAGGCCTACTAAATAACATTGTTTAGTTTCACGTTGTTTTAATCTGTATACACTGCATAGGAGTTTTGGTTATAACCGTACCGTCTTTACTTGTGCAATCAAACAACCTAGCTTCCATTCAAGGGGGAGAAGGGGGAGGATGAGAAAAAATCGCTTACCAACTCTTAATAAATCTTACGTCTTTTTCGCCAAGTCGAGACAACACTGTAATACAATTTTAAAAACGTATCCAATGTATTTATTGTCGAATCAGGATTAGGTCTTGCATTTTTTGTTTAGTTATAATCCAAATATTTTACCTACAATTTTTTTTAGACCTTTTAAACAGTTAATTTTTCGTAATTTTATAACTTGAGTACTTTCGTATATCAATGAGTGATACGACAATCCAAAATACTAAAATGTTCATTATGGTGTCAAAAGATGGTTAAAATCCTAGGTAAAAAAAATATAAGTTTTTCGTCGAAGTTAACAAACACAGATTAAAGTGGTCGGCAGAATATTTACAGGAAGGTGTATGGATTAATATTAGTATCGTCGTTATCAAAGTTTTCAGTGCCGAAATAATCTACAATCTATAATCTAATCTACAACTTCTTCGATCGTATCGCCTTCAAGAATATTTTTAGAACCGTGATCGTCTGATTGCGCGTCTTCGAATCGTCGATTTCTGACATATTCTCATATTAACCTCATATTGTTCGCAAGTGAATGCATCTTCTCAATTCGTATCTATCATTTAACTCCAACGCACTTCTTTACATCTTTGCAACTTAGTCAAACATCTCCATAGACGCCATTGAAGACTTCTACGAATGGAAGAATAAATGGTGGATAAGCGCCCCGCCGCTCCGTGCATTTAAAAAAAAAAAAATCCGTCCCTTTCCTGTATGTATTTCTGCGACGTTCGACCTGTTTTATTTTTCTTAACAAATGACAGAGTATTTAATCCCACCTATGAATCGGACAATTTTGACATTGTCTGGAGTTGCGACATGATCTGGCTATGTACTCTCTCTAATGTTTGGGCCGTGTTTTTGTATGAACGGTTGGATGAGAAAATATGAATCATGTCTCTCTTCATTGTTTGTGAGTTTGTGACGTAGATTTATCAGAACTACGTAATATCTATGGCAAGCCGTTTTATCACTTCTATCTTTAATCTACATATGTTGAATTCTTCTCCACATACGCTAAATCATTTTCACATATGTCAAATTCTTATTCACATATGTAAAATAGATGACTTTATTTTACATATGTGAATAAGGATTTTAAATATGTGGAAAAAATCAACATATGTGAAAAAGAATTTCACATATAAAAAAAAATATTTATTTTAGATATGTTGGAAAGAATTTCACTTATGTGAAAAAATAGTTCAACATAGGCCTATGCCCAAAAGAATTAGACAAATGTTAAATATACCTTTATTTAGCATATGTGGAAATCTATTTCTCTTATGTGAAATAAAAAGGCCAGTGGAACTCTTTTGTACATATGTGAAATAAAAGCACCAAACCATCAAATAGGCTACAGATTTCTCCCTCGCAACTTTGATATGACGGCAATAAATTTGCTCCAAAACATCAATCTGATCAGAAGCACATCCATCCGCTGCGTTGCGCAAAGCATTTGTTACTTTCTGGTGAAGAATAAAAAGAAACTTCATCTCTTTTTTTAAGCATACAGATTCCGTAGTGAGAAGATATAATGTGTCAGATTCATCGGGAAAATAAACTGATGTAGACTACAATAAAAGAAGTAAATAAGAATAAACCCCTCGCCGGATATGATCTTCACTTGTATTTGTCATTGGCCGTTATTAGCATGTTTGAGAACAGAAAGCACGGTTTTGTGTTTCAGCCGTTGTTAGACTGTAAATAAAGGCGAGTGTAAGCCGCTATTCTACTTTTGGCAGTCTGCGCTTTGCTTTGATGTTGTTGTAATCTCGCTGCAAGGGGACCATTTCCTTATCGAAATGTATCGACTTCGGAGAGTGCCCTGTTGGGCCTAAACTTATGCAGCATGTTCTATCGCTTAGCCTGTCAGTGGAATCTACTCCTATTGTCTTAGTATTTGCCTTGAAGGTCTATACAAGATGATAGGAACAAAAACGAAGATTGAATACGGTCCCTTGATGTGGGGAGAAATCATGTCTCGTTTCTCTTATGTGAAAGTTCAAATAGTTAGGTTTTGGGGATTTATTTTATTTATGTTTCAAAGAATTTCACATATTTCTCAAAAAAGCATAATGTGTATTTGTGTACAACATGGCGCGTATTGGTCGCTCACCGATTGGACAGAAGAACATTATTTATGCCTTTCTTCACTGTTTGGTGTTTCTTGTCCTGGTGTTGTGAGCTAAAGG
>JARFOD010127965.1:0-14005 GCA_031763545.1 Mopalia muscosa
TTCAGATTCAATAGTTACCATACGACATTAAAACCCTCAAGTTTCAGATTCAATAGTTACCATACGACATTAAAACCCTCAAGTTTCAGATTCAATAGTTACCATACGACATTAAAACCATCCAATACCAGATTCAATAGTTGCCATACAACATTCAAATCATCAAGTTACAGATTGAATAGTTACCATACGACATTAAAACCATCAAGTTTCAGATTCACTAGTTACCATACAACATTCAAATCATTAAGTTTCAGATACAACAGTTACCATACGACATTAAAACCAGCAAGCTATGCATGTCAAGTTTGTAACTAACCATAAGAAATTAAGCCAATAAGTTTCCCATTTATTGCTTGCCTCAGGACATTTAAACCAATAAATTTAAAATACTACTAATCACAGGGCATTTTAACCAATAAATCTATATCTGCTACTAACTATTGGACATTTAAACCAATAGGTCTTCCATTCACTTCTAACCAAAATATATTTAAACCAAAAAGTATCCCATTTAAACCAATCAGTTTAAATTAATACTAATCACAGAGTATTTAAACCACATCCATTACTACCAATATAACATTTAACCAATAAGTTTCCCACCAACTACTAACAATAGGACATTTAAACTTCAATACGTTTCCCATCCACTACTAATCATAGAACATTTAACCAATAAGTTTCGCATCGCTGCTATCTAAAGGACATTTAAACTAATAAGTTTCCTATTTACTGCTATCATTAGGACATTTAAACCAATAAGTTTCCCATCAACTACTAACAATAGGACATTTAAAACTAATAAGTTTCATCAACTAGTAACAATAGAACATTTAATCTAATAAGTTTCCTATTCACTGCTAACAATATATCATGTAAACCAAAGAAAACATCCACTTCTAGCAATAGGACATATAAACCAGCAAGTTTCCCATCCACTACTAGCAATAGGTCATATAAACCAACAAGTTTCCCATCCACTTCTAACAATAGGTCATATAAACCAACAAGTTTCCCATCGACTACTAGCAATGTGATATTTAAACCAATACCTTTTCCATTCACTACTAACTAAAGGACATTTAAACCAATACCTTTCCCATTCATTACTAACTAAAGGACATTTGAACCAATACCTTTCCCATTCACTACTAACTAAAGGACATTTAAACCAATACCTTTTCCATTCACTACTAACTAAAGGATATTTAAACCAATAACTTTTCCATTCACTACTAGCTAAAGGACATTTAAACCAATAATTTCCCCAACAATTACTAACAAAACAACATTTAAACAAATGAGTCTCACATGCATTAATAAGTATACGACATATAAATAAATAAGTTTCCCATTCACTTCTAACAATAGAACGTCTAAACCAATAAGTTTCCCTTTCACTTCTAGCCAAAGGACATTTAAACAAATAAGTTCGCTTCTAATAATAGAAGGTTTAAACCAATAAGCAAATATAATCCAAAATCATCTTTGCGATCAATAAATTAATTACATTTTGCACAAAAAGAGTAGATGGATTACTATAGAGGATTTGAATTGCATGTCCACAAATAGAATGGTTTAATTAACATAGAGGATTTGAATTACATGGTCACAAATAGAATAGATCAATTACTTTAGAAGATTTGAATTGCATGGTCACAAAGAGAAAAGGTCAATTGCTATTGAAGATTTGAATTGCATGGTCACAAATAGAATGGATTAATTACTATAGAAGATTTGAATTCCATGGTCACAAATAGAAAATGTCAATTACTATAGAAGATTTGAAATGCATGGTCACAAATAGAATGGATTAATTACTGTACCATAGATCATTTGAATTGCATGGCCACAAAATAGAAGGATTAGTTACTATAGAAGATTTGAATTCCATGGTCACAAATAGAAAAGATCAATTACTATTGAAGATTTGAATTGCATGGTCACAAATAAAATGGATTAATTACCGTACCATAGATGGTTTGAATTGCATGGTCACAAAATAGAAGGATTAATTACTATAGAAGATTTGAATTCCATGGTCACAAATAGAAAAGGTCAATTACTATAGAAGATTTGAATTGCATGGTAACACATATAATATATCATTTAGAATAGAGGATTTGAATTACATAGTCACAAATAGAATAGATCAATTAGAATAGAGGATTTGAATTGCATGGAAACAAAAAGAGTAGGTCAATTACTATAGAAGATTCGAATTGCATGGTCACAAATAGAATGGATTAATTACCATAGAGGATTTGAATTGCATGGTCACAAATAGAAAAGGACAACTACTATACAGGATTTGAATTGCATGGTCACTCAATAATGGAATCGGTTGTTCCTGTCGGGCGGAAGACTACGTAGGCCTATCTCGTAGTGTTTTACAGAACTCCTTTCATGATATTGTTTTTACATATTGCTTAACATGATGCAGTGCTATGACATACTACAATGTACTGTTTTTTTCCGATTATTTTGATTAGATTCCCCGTTTAGAGTCATTGGGATTTAAAAGATGTTTTCTCTATAAGGTACTAAAAGCACTGTTTGATTTCATGTTCGGATGGGTTCGTGGAAATGTAATTGATTTATAAGCCAATTTCAATCCCTTTGTTCGTGGTAAATCATCCGATAGTCTTGATCACACATGCGCTTCTTTACTATGAAAGAACAGAAGACTGTCGTTATTTATCAGAAAGTATGAAATCCAATGAGAGCTTTCATTTAAAAACAATCCATAAAACCAAAAAGTTTCTTGTACGTTGTGAAAGACATCTAAATTGCCTGTTTTTTGCAACTTATCTATTGAACTAGTATAGGATATGTCAGGTCAAAGCAATCAATCACAAAGATGGTTGGAATTTTTGGCCATATTCAGCCTCCAGGATCGAAGAAATCGAAGATAATTTAAGACGTCTGTAGTTTTGTCTCTAGGCAACGGTACATAGCCGGCAATAATCGTGTATGGAGTATTTGTTCAGACTGAGCCAGTGTCTTTCCTATACAGTTGGCACGAACACTACAACATTTATTTGCTCAAATTCCTATTGCTTATTATACACTGTGTGCTAAAAACAAACATGGCCGATAATTTCCAACAAAAATATCCTGGCGTGAATTAGTGTTCTTGAAAAGTGTTAAGTGATTGTCGCCAAGACTAGCTAAATTCCTCTTCAATCCCTCCTTAATAATAAGCAGCTTTACAGCCACTTAACAGAATTGATGTTTCCCTGTTCTGTTGTTCACAAAAGCCACATTCACCACCGCTCTGCCACCATTCATTCTGTTAAGGATGTATTAATCTGTCAGTGAAACACAACTCTGTCCCGCTGCTTTATGGCCAGATCAATCGGGAAAAACTTCACCCAAGCCTTATTATATTTATTATTCTTTTGATCCGCTTATATTATTTGGAGATACATCTACACATTTATTTATTTAGGAAATGGAATAGCACGTTAAAACAACTGACGCAAAGGATTATAGTTTGTATTCAGAACATTTGCCGTATAGGTAACTGTCGAAGAAGAGCAGCAAACACAAATATAAAAAAAACATTGTTCTTAGTTGCCACACGGTCACGTTTTACGATAAGTTTAAGCGAATGAGCCAGAAGCAAACACAACTAAAGCTCGAATATCTCGGTATAAGATATTTCGACCTGGTATCCCCCTCCACTACTCCCGTTACGAGTTTCGATATCTCTGTATAAGACATCTTGACCTGGTACCCCCCTCCACTACTCCCATTACGAGTTTGGATATCTCTGTATAAGACATCTTGACCTGGTATTCCCCTCCACTACTCCTGTTACGAGTTTGGATATCTCTGTATAAGACATCTTGACCTGGTATTCCCCTCCACTACTCCCGTTACGAGTTTGGATATCTCTGTATTAAGACATCTTGACCTGGTATTCCCCTCCACTACTCCTGTTACGAGTTTCGCTATCTCTGTATAAGACATCTCGACCTGGTATTCCCCTCCACTACTCCCGTTACGAGTTATATCTCTGTATAAGACATCTCGACCTGGTATTCTCCTCCACTACTCCCGTTACGAGTTATATCTCTGTATTAGACATCTAGACCTGGTATTCCCCTCCACTACTCCCGTTACGAGTTATATCTCTGTATAAGAGTTCTCACCCTGGTATCCTATCCTCATCTATATAAACATATTTGTTAACATTTTGGATAACATTTGCACAAACTTATCCGAAAACGATATCAAACCATCCAATTTAATTGCTTATAGAGAAAACATCTTTTAAATCCCAATGAAGATAAATGGGGATATATGAGAGCTTTACATTATGCTATATAAACATATTTTTTCCACATTTTGGACTTAAAGGCTGGATATATTACGGAAAAATATTGCCCTGGTAGGAATTCCATTTTATATCTCAGAATTCGAGAGTATGTTTTATAGCGCTTTATATAAGGACAACATTTAATGTTCAATTCTCTCAAATATAAACAATTAATGTTAATTATAACATATTTACAGCGCTTTATATCAGGACGACATTTAATATTCAATTCTCTAAAATATAAACAATTAATGTTAAATATAAAATAATCACGAAAAACAAACACATAACGCCGAACATATAATCCGTCTGATACATAAAACAAATATCGTCAAACATAAAACCATCATGAAATATTTGTCATTACGTGAAATATAAATCATCGTAAACATGCGGACAGAAGCCACGACGGACTGTGCATCCCTCTACATAAACACCGTACGCGGATAGAAGCCACGACGGACTGTGCATCCCCTATACATAAACACCGTACGCGGATAGAAGCCACGACGGACTGTGCATTCCCTATACATAAACACCGTACGCGGACAGAAGCCACGACGGACTGTGCGTCCCCTATAAGATTTTCACACTGATTGTAACAGCAGTAGGCACCACACCTAGAACACTGTTAATGCGTGGCGAAAAGTGGAGTGTGAACTTCAGCTTTGCGGTGTACAACACTATTACATGTTCCTGTGTGTAATTACATCGCAAATATTACCAATCTGACACCACAAGGAAGTTTTGCTGTGGGTAAAGCCGCTGTAATTATGTCTAAAATATTACCCATCAGACACAGCTAATGACACTTGATACTTATCCTTTACAATTTATAAAGACCATATACCATCTTCTTTATCAATAAGTGACAAATTATTTTACTTGAATTTTTTTTGGTAAAAGATTTAAAAAAAAGATTTTCCAGAAAAACGCTGGGCCTGCTGAAAAAAATCACCGTTAAAAAAGAACAGGTTTTTAAATGGTTATACGCCAATTAACAGATGTGGAACTTGATAGTTTATTTAAATTAAAAGATTGCAAGTGTTGTCATCTGATAAACCTAAGACGAGTCCGTGTGACAACTAAGGATGAGAACAGCTTTAGTTGAACCTGCCTCTGTTTCTTTCCGTTACTCTTAACCTAAGACGTGACCGTGTGACAACCATGGACTAGGACAGCTTTAGTTGTACCTGCCTCTGTTTCTTTCCGTTACTCTTAACCTAAGACGTGACCGTGTGACAACCATGGACTAGGACACCTTTAGTTGTACTTGTCTCTGTCCCTTTCCGTTACTCTTAGCCTAAGACGTGACCGTGTGACAACTAAGGATGGGAACATGTTTAGTTGTATTTGCGTCTGTTTCTTTCCCTTACTCTTACCATCGTGACAACTAAAGACAAGGCTAGTTGTTCTTTACTCTGTAAATTTATCTTGCTCTTACCCTAAGACGTGATCGTATGACATCTAAGATCGAAGACACCTTTAGATGTACCTGCTTCTGTTCCTTTCCTTACTCTTTTCCTAAGGCGTGGCCGTGTGACAAATAAGGGCGAGGACAGCTTAGTCGGATTTGCTTCTGTTTCTTTCCTTTAGTCTTTTCCTAAAACGTGGCAGTGTGACATATACGGAAGAGGACAGCTCGTAACGGAAGTAGCGGAAGGGGAATACCAGGTCGAGATGTCTTATACAGAGATATCAGAATTCGTAACGGGAGTAGTGGAGGGGGAATACCGGGTCGAGATGTTTTATAAAGAGATATTCAAACTCCTAATGGGCGTAGCGGAGGGGGATAACAGGTCAATATGTCTTATACAGAGATATCAAAAGTCGTAATGGGAGTAGTGGAGGGGGAATACCGGGTCGAGATGTTTTATACAGAGATATCGAAACTCGTAATGGGAGTAGTGGAGGGGGATACCAGGTCTAGATGTCTTAAACAGAGATATCCAAACTCTAATGAGAGTAGTGAAGGGGGGTACTAGGCGAGAATTCTTATATAGAGATATCTAAACTCGTAACGGGAGTAGTGGAGTGGAAATACCAGGTTGAGATGTCTTATACAGAGATATTCAAACTCGTAACGGGAGTAATTGAGGAGGATACAACGTAGAGATGTCTTATACAGAGATATCCAAACTCGAAACGGGGGTAGTGGAAGGGGATACCAGGCGATAACTCTTATACAGAGATATCCAAACTCGTAACGGGGGTAGTGGAAGGGGATACCAGGCGATAACTCTGATACAGAGATATCCAAACTCGTAACGGGGGTAGTGGAGGGGGATACCAGGCGATAACTCTTATAGAGAGATATCCAAACTCGTAAGGAGAGAAGTGGAGGGGGATAACAGGTCGAGGTGTGTCAAGCTGGTTTATACTGATTCCCACTGCCGCTCCCCGTCTCAATTCTGATACCAATATTGAAACTTATTACCGGTTGGTATGCGGGTTTCCAAATATTTCATTTTCGTCATATGTTTTATTTAAAGTTTGCCTTAGAGTATTTTATATTGAGCGGTTAGTACAATTTTTGTATTTGACTCTAACGTGCCCCTTAATATTGTTCCCTTATATTTTCAGTTTTTTTGGATTTTAATAAATCTAATGTTTTTATTGATTTTGATGAATCAGACGCGAATTTAAATCCAAACTGTATTTTCGAACGTCATATACAGTTATCTGTGAAGCGTATTTTATTTAAGTATTCAATAATTGTTTTGATGACAACAATTCAATGTGAATTTACTTCAATTTGTAGAAACTGTCTGCAACAAAAGTAAAAAGACTGACAATACATGTAAATACAGTTTAGTAATAAAGGCGAATTGTCTCCAATACGTAGTTAATGTGACAAACAACTTTCTGATTGCCTCATTTTGCTATGAACTACCTTGGGACTTGCACTGCAATTAACCGATTCCAACGAAAGGGACAAATTTCTAGTTTGGACTTAATGAAGCTCGTAACAACCGCTGTAACGAGTCAGCAGGATCAATATTAACACGCCGATAACTCCACAGCTATATAGCGACAGCCCCATCGTTTTAATCTCCAGCACGCCTTTAGTTGGGGCTAGCGTTGGTTGATAGAAGATATACAATTTTATTAAGTACGTTTTCATTTTAAGAAGATCAAAAAAAGTCAGCGCCCAAATAGCGGTAGACCAAAACTAGCGTAATCCGATGGAAATGCTCCAATACTGTCACTTTTTATTCAGTGGAAACTGACGTCATGTGCGCTGAGTCAAGTCGAGTGTCCTGATGAATTTCCGGAAGGACACCCCAAGATGACTGACCTGCAGCTGGGTGATCCCAAGGGATAAAGCGAGACAGGAACCGCTCTTAAATTGACCGCGTTTGTCTTGATTTCTGATGCCTCCATTTAGAATGAGCTAATTTCAACTCGAGTTTTCAGCCATAGAGGTATTTCCCGGAAGAACTGGGTAACCTCAGAGAATTAGGCCTATACACGTCTTTCCTCGACCATAGTTCTCTTCTTTTTATCTCTCCCTTCTACTGACACAACTTTGACAATTTCTTCAAGGGAAAATAATTGCAGAGAAGTATGCTTGCTAATCCAGGTCGGAACAAAGCTCTTGTAGTTTGTTGTGGAACTGGTTCAATACTTTGCACGTGTGTCGGTTCCCACAGTAGAGAATTACTCCCGAGTAGAGGGCTTTGTAAAGGGCCGGAGATAAGATCTAACTAGAAACAAACCCGATCGATTCACACAGAGCAATTTTTGTTGAACGATAGGATGGCTATATGTGTGTTTACTTGAGATATGTCAGTTGATTTAATCTATGGCAATGCGCTGGTACTAAAGGCTATATACGATAATGCACAAAGGTAATGTTTCATGGAAGACAATAAGAAAAGCAAAAAGTCGCAACAGCAATAATCGTATAATTGGAATTGGCAATTAAAATAAAAAAATATTCAGCACATCGATGTAACGAAAATGAAACGAGGAAAAGTTTTTGCTAATATTGGAAGTTACGTATACTTTCGTTTTAAAAATGTCACGCTTCAAACTTAAGCTTATTGTAAACTGATGACAGTTTTTTGCCGGATCTGGTTGGCGGTCAGTTTGTCCCTCCTGTATTTGTGTAAATAGTTTCTGTCCCCGTGGCATTCAATCCAGTCGTAGTTTTGTTCCTTTTTTGGCAGGGTGACAAGAGGTACGCCGACTACCCGTCTTGGAGGTAATGGAGCACGGGATAGTTTCTTGTCCCCAGTGGCTGGCTGGGATGGACGAGTAATTAATCTTATGGCGTTATCGATCAGAACTCTAAGAGAATTATAGCCGGGGTCGAGAATCGTAGCCATAATCCGATATGCGACACTGAGAAAGTTCCTCAATTCACATGTTATTAAACAGTAGTACTTAATTCACTGTAAAAGGAAATCCTTCGTTTATTCAATGTCAATTCATAATGGGGAAGCTGAATGTCGCCATATCCTTGGCTACACAAGGCATAAGATTCCCCTTCATACTTCTGACAGATTGGACTCCTAACTGGTTAATGCCTGCCTACTTTAAATCGATCGCGCGGAATAAGCGGCTATCCGCGGATGTTAGTAATTATCAACAAATGTCCGGGACGTAGCGGACGGCTTGTCCACCTCGCCAAAACTCCATGTTGCTGGCTAATGAAATTCCGCGACACCATTTGCAGTTAATAAACCAACAAATTGGTGTGTTGCAACTGGATAAACCGCTGAAGACAGAAAACCACTGACATGCCGGGCACATACCCATAATCCTTAGTGTTTTTAACACAAACTAAATTATTTTCTAACTTTAACTGACTGACTAGTAAAATACCCAGCTTAGGTAGATAATACACAGAAGAAGATGTTTGTCGACGAGGAGTAATGTGCTGAATTACACCACTGTTAGTTCAGTGATTGCATAATTATCTCGTTAGCAGTATTTCATAAAGCGAGATTCCTAAAGTAATTATTCTTAATTTCTGGATATATTATTTGCCGTGTCAGGTTAAATTCGTATTCAGATTATGTTATATTAAGGCTTATATCTATCCATGCACACGTTCCAACAAATGTGCAGCTCCAGTAGCGCCTTTGGTTTGTTGCATGCTGGTGTGTTCTCTTATAGGTAGCATGTCATGTGTTTCAGAGTTAATCAATTGCTATTGTTGAAATTTATAGCAGTTATTGATAAAGAAATTGTCCAATTGTGGCCATGTGTGCGTGGCAGACGCTACAGTAACTTTCAACAATTAAACACCTTTGTTTACTCGTCTCTAGGGTAAATCGATGTTATTTTCTCAATAGTCCATTGGCACTTGTTCTCGTTATGCATTTTGTCCCTGCAGTGATGTAAGAATCATTGTGTTACAGGGGGCGGTAGACTCATTAAAAAGCCAAGAGATGGATTTGGAGACTGATGAGACAGCCGTCGGGTCAATGATATCCACCTAAACACACAGACCCGGAGCTACACGTGTCCAGTGACTAAAGCACTCTATGATTCAACAAACAGTATTTATCTCGAAGTTACGCTTGTTCTTTAACAATAGCTGTCCTATACCAATTTCCCCACTGCTTAGTAAAGTTTTCTGGCGAACTAAGAATATGTCGAACAGCCACGTCCGGGAGTATGTGAAGAGAGTTGCTTCTGTAGATCAAGAGGCATACCCTTCCTGGGATCTTAAGGTAAGTACCATATATCAGCTTCTCATATAGGGTTAAATCACCCATACAGTAGATTAAGAGAAAATAGAATAAGTAGCCACAATCTATTGAAATATTTGATTAACAAGGCTAATAATTCGCACACATTCATATTAAACTACACTCTTTCCAGTGTGGTCTCTACAAAAGTACACAAACAAGTTACGGTATATAATTGACACCATGTGATGAGTGAAACGTTAAAATGGTATACGTGGCTTCTTTAAATGTCAAATTTAATCAGTATTGTGCTAACCAGTGTTACACTGAATCTTATTTCTATAATCGTTTGTTCCCACTTGATGTACTACAAATGTAAGAATTACAGCAGCAATTAATTGATTAGAAAAAAAGCCCCATTTTTTCTTCATTTCAATTCGTTAATTCACCAGATTGTTCTTATCAATGTATATACATGTATACTAGTATAATTGATAAAAAAAAAGGAGAATAATGCAGTTCGTTGTATCAGTAGTGCAGACTTAGTTCAGTAGACGAAATAATATTTATCGTACACATATCTTAGATTTTTAAATATATCATTAATATACTTGCTTCATCCAGGATACAGTTAAAGCACAGCGTGCTGCTTACAAGGTAAAATCGCACTTATGAACACAAACAAGGCAATCCATCATACGACGACTGAACGTTGTACGCCAGTACACAAAATAAAATAAACATGATCAAATCTGTGATTTGTTTTAAAGTATACCTATAGAAACATTGCACATACATATCTATATATACATTTATATTCTGTCCTCATTCATTAAAAATAAAAACATTTATATATATTTGTATTTATATATACCCTTTTTTAAATATAAATTTGTATTGAAAAGATGAGGGGTACATTTGCTTGCCACAATCGGGATTCGAACTCGGGACCTTTGGGTTACAGGCCCTATATAAATAAATATATTTGAATAAATGAAGAGATAACAAAATCTATATATTTGAACATATATATTAGATTTAAGCCAATGTAATACAATTCCGTTGAATGATATAAATACATAAGTAAATAGTAGGTTAATTGTACATGGTCTGTCGTCTTTGTGTAAGATAATATGGATTACAGAGAATTAATTAGTGCCTTTTAAATATCACTTGATGTGATCAGTATTTTGTTTACCACTATAATCAAACAGGTGGCCTGAATCTCATTTATACAGTTGTATAATCCAGTCCTAGATTGTATTATTAATTTAAGAATGGCAGCTCAAGTTAAAGTCATTAAACAAACAGTCTTGTTATGCCCTCTTTTATTTTGCAAATATCTTACCCTTTACTTTAGATTACCATTATTCACATATTATGTTTATTTACTTGTGGATATAGAATGACAATATCATTGGTTACGAATTGTTAAATAACGCTAATACGGTCACACTTTGCAACTTGTATATTGTGACACATATACTGACATGTGTACTACCCTTTTACATAATCAGAACCAACATCTATCACCACTATGATGTTCCAGTCTTTAGTATCACACATTTATTTATATTCGTCCTATTCTTTTGTACATTATAATGAAATATTGGAAACGTATTTTCTGAGATTATTTACTGCCAAAGAGGTTCTCTTGCATTGCTTGGATTATAGCATCATCAGGAGCGAGAAGAAAACCTTGAAGCTGGCGAGCTGTTCATCTTTAGGCGGAATGAATTATGTGCTTATAAGGACATTGTATTCAGGCCACCTGTTTGATAAAATATCTCTTCTCATTGTAAAGAAAGATGGAATACGAGACATTATAGAAATAGCATAATCCTTTTCGACAATGTTTCTAAGTGGGATGAGTTCATCCCTTTTAATATCCCTTGTAATCCCTGGCGATATTTAAAAGTTTGCTAACGGCATTGTCTGGAAAGAGTGGCAATGAATCTCTGTGCTATGATTTAACCTTTAATATAACCTCTTGACACCACTTCAAGTAACACGTATGATTGGTTGAAAAAACATTTATTTTAACAAAACACAATTGTCGGTAACATGATTTTGAATTTTAAAGTGTACTGATCTGAGATTTATTGTTAGTCTGTATGTTTTTTTTTGTAACATATATATATAGATTTGATATTTGTATATGTTTTAACCTACCAAATTCTTTGCCATAACTGTCTCATTGTGAAAAGAGGCTTAATTTTATTTTAAGTAAAGATGTTAAAACCGCCTGCAGCTAAACTCAGTCAAAAAAGAAACTTCACACTCGTTTGGATGTCGATAAGTTGAACATACAAGAAAGTGGTTTTAAATAATGATTGAATTCCATTTTGTACCCATTACGGACGGTGTACCATAAAAATCATGTTCATAATGTAACCAGTTCCACCGGAAATGCTACGGAAATGTAAGAGAGTAAAAGTGGTAAGATACAACTTGATGAAAGCATCTCAATAGCGCGTATGCCCTTCATGAGCGTTCACAACTGAGACGCAACGTCTCCTCATGGATTCAATGAGGTGTCTGAACACAGCTTGTTGGATGCGTCGCCATAATTGAACCAACATGGCACCAAGTTCCTGCAAATTCTGTGGAGAGTTCCTTACTTGACGGAGTCTTCTGCCCAACACATCCAATACATGTTCTATGGGATTAAGGTCGGGAGACCTTGAGAGCCACTCCATGACATTGATACCAGAATTCCTAAACAAAATTCGCGTTAAATTGGCCGTAAATGTCAGACCTGGGCGATGAGCTGCCGTGAATGGTGAAAGCTCTGGAATAAGCACATGATCTCTGTATCCTGCAGCAGTTAGGTTTCCTTTAACGACCATCAGTCGGAATCGGACAGGACCATTAAAGGCACCCCAAACCATAAAACTACCGCTCCCAAAACGGTCCACTTCCTGCACAAAACACTGGGCGTTCCGTTCACCGCGTCTCCTCCAAACTCTAACTCTCCCACCAGCGAAGTGCAAAGTGAATCTGGATTCCTCAATTAAAACGACCCTATTCCAATCACGTTGAGCCCATCTCAGATGTCGTTGTGCCCAGAGAAGCCGTTGAGGTCGGTGTAACTGGGTTAAAATTGGTCCATGATATGGCCGGAGTGCATGGAGATGAGCACAGCGTAGGCGATTACGTATGGTTTGGGCAGCCACACGACCTCTAAACAATTCATTTCTGGTGGACGTTGCAGTGAGAAATCGATTACGCAAATGACGTAAGACGATTTGTCGGTCTTCTACATGTGTCGTCACACGTGGTCTACCCGAAAGAGGTCGGTCTGCTGAGGTGCCAGTTTGTTGGAGACGTGTCCGAAGATCATGGATATTCCGTCGACTACATCCCATAACCCTCGCAACATCAGTGACCGATGTTCCTGTACTCAACATGCCAATGGCACGTTAACGTTGAATGTTTGACAGTCGTGGCATTGCAAATCAACGGATAATTTACTCTAAGAACTTGTTTTCCCCAGATGTCACCCTACTGTCCTAACGTGGGCTCAATTGCACATGTCATGTGACTAGGAACACAGGGAAACATGCTTTATCCTTGATATATCCCCCCACGAACTGCATGCTTGTGCACGTCGGAGTTGCTGTGTGTCTTGATGTCTTTGACAACGCATTTACCTGTAATAATAATAATTATATCTCTTGTATTAATTTTTCAGAAAATATTTAGAAATTTATGAGTGTGAAGTTTTTTTTTGACTGAGTATATAAGTCTGTTAATATCGGAATGGCTTAAGGTCACATATTGTATTTAGTCTATTATACAGAAGAGTATACATCTGAACCATATAGATGTGTATATTTTTGGAATGCTTGAATACTCAAGAATACATATTCACCATGTGGTAAGAATTCAATTATTTGTTAAAAATATATTGCAATTTGAGTAAATGTAAACAGAAAAAATAGACTACATTTGTTATGCAGTATTTTCGTTATTTTGGAATAACACTTTCTTAGTTTGAACAGATTCTAGTTCAGAAAATTTTGCAGGTTGAAGC
>JARFOD010127976.1:0-26207 GCA_031763545.1 Mopalia muscosa
TCTGTTTGGTTTCTTCTCCAGAGAGAAGAATTTGTGTTTTTTCAATCGGCATGATTTCAAAATGATCTTTAACCGAAAGATCAGGAAGAGCAAAATGTTCAGCTATTGGAGATATAAGGTTGGATCTAATGGAGCTCAAATGATTGTTGGCTCTAAGCCGAAGGGCATTTTTGATTTCACCAACATATCGTTTCAGACACTTCTTAAAAGTTATAAGGTATACCACATTTTCTGAATCACAATTCAAATTGTCGACTAAATAATAAACATTTCTAGTTTATGGCCCAACAAAGGAGGCCTTATCTGCTATATGAGCATCTATAGATGCATCTCGTTTGCATCTCGCCTTCATACATTTATGAGGACCTGCCTGACACTAGTAACAGGGCGATTGTGTTATTTTCTTCTGGGAGATGATTCTAGTCCTTGTTCTACTTGGTAACTGTTTAGTTGTCTGAGGGTTTGGGATTTGATTTGGCGAAGAAGTTGCCTAGAATATCCCCTTGGGATGAAGGCCTTAAAGGAAACAGAACAGGCCTGATTGAAGGTAGCTAGAGTGCTAGAATTTCTGTGAAACATTATTAATTGTGATTTAATAATTCCCTTGAAGGTATGGAGAGGATGAAAGGATTTAGCATGAAGTAGTTGGTGGGTGTCTGTGGGCTTAAAACACACCTTATAATCCAAAGACCCTACTGTATGTAGACTAGGACCCTTGTATACCGTAACATCTAAAACATCTACATTACCAAAGCTAATAGTGGGCTGGAGGATCATATATATACAGCACGATCCTAACATTAAACTCCAGCCCAAAATATATATATACATATATATATATCTTCATTTATTCAAAATATATATTGAATTAAAAGATGTGAAACTTGCTCTACCGGTGCTCTGGTTCACAATAATAAGCGTCATTTTTGATCTAGAAATATATCAGGACTGCAGTCCAAGATTAATGCGCATTATAAATGGCTTCAAGGCTTTAATATTGGTTTCCGGGACGAATGATGACGATTGATGTGAGGAACTCATGAAGTTTTTAACTGCGCGGTCGTTGTGTAAGAAAGGTCCAGATCTCGGCACTGACCAGTTATTCGGAGTCTTTCTATTGAAGTAGAATGTCAGTGTTGGGCATACATCCTGTTGATCCGAGGATCAAATAACTCTCATTATTTCACTGTGACATGTGCTTCAATTTTCCACTGTAATATAGGTGTCGCTTATATAAAAGTTATTATAAAACCATTGGGGAGGTAGGTGCGGATGAAATTAGCCGATCTAGTTTAGTTAGCAACCTACGCAACAGTGGTTTTAGTTTCGCCAAAGAAGATAGCCCACTTTTACCAGACTAAATCAGCAACATTGCATTATAGATGAAGACCTGGAACATTTTGCACCGTAATCTTTTCCCGGATTTTGTATGATAAATAAAGAAATAAGTTAAGCAAAGTGACCCACCTTATATGAACAACCCACAAAACTCGAAATGTCAGTAGTGAAAGATCAGTTCCGAAAAGTGATGTCCAAGTCCAACTGGTTTTAGCTAGATGGCATACAATAGCTTTTCTTAGAATATTTGTAAAGTACGATATGTGTTAATGGACACTGTAGGCCTAGGCCTTGTAGACCTACATGTAGATCATACTTGATCCGCCCGCCCGTCTTTGCCTACATCCTTCCGCTCGTATAGGTCCTTCCGCTGGTCCTTCTTTACGTTGGGCCTTCCCCCGTCCGTCTTTTCCTATACATGTCCATCCTTCCACTTGTCCTCTTTACCTATGGCCTTCAGCTGGTCCTTCTTTACGTTGGGCCTTCCCCTGGTCCGTCTTTTCATATACATGTACATCCTTCCGCTTGTCCCTATTTACGTTTGTCCTTCCGCTGGTCCTTCTTTATGTTGGGCCTTTATTTTTTTATTTTCTTTTCTTCTGCTGCAAACTGCAAAATCAATTTTAGCAAATGTTTAGAGGACGAAAAATTAAAAGTGTGTCACACTTAACATTCAGCACTTTAATTGGGGTTTCCTGCAACAATATCGGAGGATTGTACCTGGATGCAGGCGTAATTAATTGACAGTACCTTATTTGATTTCTGTCATAGCGATAAACACGTTTTACTATGATTGATTGCATAACATAATATATATACAATTTGAATTTTTAAAGTGTGTAGCTTAATTCAAATCCGAATGTACTGCTTGTAAGATCGTTTAGTTAGAATATGTTCGTTCTCTTTACAATCAATGCTTATATGGATTTAAAAACAAAAAATAAAAAGTACGTAAACAAGTTAATATTTTAAAACTAAGCAATCAAGACTAGAACATAATGACACGTTAATCCATTTTTTTATTTATTATTTTTTATGTTGATTTGCCAACTTATGTTTTACTTTTCTCACACTTTATCAATACGGCAAGACAGTTTATAACGTGTTTTATTGATTGTTACTATCAAACGCATATAAGCTATGCGACCTTTTGCAGTGCATGACCAAACGATTTCTGATCACTATAAAGGGACTTTGTCAGTTATTGATCAATAAAACTCGGATGCTGGTTACGTCAATTTAATATAAACTATAATCAGAGCGACCAAATCAGTTTTTACTCAATTTCTCTCCACCAAGGCTTTATTGACTTATTTTATACTGTATTTATGAAATACTGAATACAACACTTGGTCAATTAATAGTCATCATATTACTCCTGTCTTACCAGCGTACTCTCGTGGAGATAATGGTTCTGAGAGTTTTATAGAAAATAGGAAGGTTCTATGGAACCATTACGACAAAAACGGTTCTTTAATCTAAGAAAGGAAGAAATATTACGAACAGTTGTGTTTCATACAGAACCATAAAGGGTTCCACCAGAGCCATGATTGGAGAACCTTAAAGGGTTCCACCAGAGCCATGACTGGAGAACCTTAAAGGGTTCCATTAGAGCCATGACTGGAGAACCTTGAAGGGTTCCACCAGAGCCATGATTGGAGAACCTTAAAGGGTTCCACCAGAGCCATGATTGAAGAACCTTAAAGGGTTCCATCAGAGCCATGACTGAAGAACTTTAAAGGGTTCCATCAGAGCCATGACTGAAGAACCTTAAAGGGTTCCATTAGAGCCATGATTGAAGAACCTTAAAGGGTTCCATCAGAGCCATGATTGAAGAACCTTAAAGGGTTCCATAAGAGCCATGATTGAAGAACCTAAAAGGGTTCCATTAGAGCCATGATTGAAGAACCGTAAAGGGTTCCATTAGATACATAAAAGTGTAGCTAGGACCCAAAACATTGTTTATGTTTATTTTAATGGTAACCAGGTCGAAAAAATGGCCTTAGTTTAAGATTAGAAGTGCTCTACAGGGCCATGCTGACCAGAATACTCTCTGGCACCCAAAACCTGTTGATCAATAACTCATACGCAGTGGAACAATCTCTTAGAAAAACTACAAGAACAAAAATTTAAAGCATTGACTGTTAAGTGTTACCGGTCACGAATTCCGATTATTCACTAGGCGTCCAACTAAAATTGTAAAACCCATAACAAATGGTCAATTTTTTTATTTTTCTGTTGTGTTACTAAGACAGACAAAATGAAAGACATGAATTGTTTTTATCTTGCCTTAGAAGAAACTAAAATTGCATGTTCATCTTTACATTTTTTGTTTTATAGACCATAGAATCAAAAATTGAACTGTTAACAATGTGTGCATGAGCAGTTATGCTGAAATCAGCCGTTAGCTATAGGCTGCTGCTGATCTGTACATGTAATCATGTGAAGCCATGGTGATAATAAATAATATTTTTTTCTGTGGCTTTTTATCAGTAATCCGGAACTAATATTATATGACACATGGCTGTCACTTTCTTGCTATTTTAAAATAACTGTTTAAGTCCAAGGCTGGTACATCTTGTTAGCATCGTGTTACTGGAAATGGTATTGTATTACACTAACATTCTCAGCATGTCTCTTTAAATATAAAATGCTACTGTTATTGTCTAGGTTATTATCGGTGTAATGTATAATTAAAAAGTACTGTCCTTGTAACGCAACAACCACGAGTGTTCGTTGGTTTCAATCAGAGGTACGTGGGTTAAACAAACATAACGTTTGAGTAAGCTATTGTGTCCTCTGTGGTCAGCTAGATCCTTCAGCAGTGCACGATAAGCACCCAAAGATGACAGCCGCAATACCCAATCGCGGGTCCACACTGACTTGCGCTTTTATTTTTTATTTTTTGGTTGTAATAACCAGGAGTCAAGTGGCGATACCTGTTGTATGTTTCCTCAGAAAACATTACCAAATGCAACAGAAAACAGCCCAGCACAACAAAATGAGGGTCCACCATTGATTCATCGCAAATAACGCAAACTAAAGATTTAAACGCGTATGGGATTCTAGTAAAAAAAACTATTTTTGCTAGCGACACTCGCATGCTACAAATTATGGGAATGGCTTGAATGAATTCCAAGCGCACTGCAGCCTCGACACTCTTAGCTGTGTATATTTCAATATATGTTATCACTAAAGTTCAGATCACCTTTTCATAACTTCCAGGAATTCCGAACCTATAGTCGTACCTTGGCACCACGGGCTAGCAATACCAATCATTTTTATAGGGCTATGGCTTTAACCCTATTCTGTAATCGTCATTGATCAAGTCAATTCACTCCTTTTTCGCTAAATGCACAGGGGGACTACCTCAATAAAACTATTACTGTAAGCCTAATACTTGTTAGGGTTTTGTAGCTGAATTGTATACCTATATAACTCTGAACCATCTTATCGTATCCAACCGGCAAAATGTCTCATTTAATTCTGATTTAGCGTTTGAGATACAAAAAATTAATGCGCATAGAGAGTCTTGAGCGGGTTATTATCGCTTTCCGAGTTTGTTAACCCAGTTCTTCTGTTAAACACAAACCAGTTCTTGTGTAAAAGGCACCCTCCTCGAGAGCCTCAGCGCATCCTCTGCTGGCTTAAATTTGAACTCCCTAGAAGGGACAGACGACGAAGTTTACCCTTGAGGTTTCAACACTGCAGAGTTTTGTTTGTGGGTCAGTAACCTGGAATAGAGGATTATCAGCCAGATAAGAGGTATCAATAGTATTACAGCTATTCTGTGAGCGGCAGATACATGGGGCCGGCCAGACAAGGGTTAATTTCAATGTCGCTTGTGATATCGTAAAGCAGAAAACGCGCGAAACTTGAATTTTTGTATCTTGATTTGTAAGCTTTTCAAGGTGGTGTGCCAGCCCTGTTAGTCAGTTTAAAACCAATACTCCTAACGCCCGATACCAAAACGCCCCAAAGTCAAGTGAAAACGCCAGCTATATAATATCGTATTTAGCATCCAAACACCGATTAGGTACTGCGAATAGCGTGCATTTGACCTCGATCGGCAGTGTGGGTTTTAGTGTAGGAGCCCCGTGAAGAGAGAATTTAGAACAAAGAAATGCAACTGGAAATCGAAACAAACAGCGTATTCAACCAAAGGGCCATTCTAACATATAGTCTATTCTACTTCCTACGTCGAGACATTGACTTTAAGATACACTCTGACCATCTTATTGTGCCCTTTTTTTATTTGCTGGTATGTGGCATACCTCGCCCCGAATATTGGCGGAAATTGGTGCGCGATGGCCTGGCATGGCGTGTGATAGTTGTCATAGTCTAGTCCACTAGAGAAACTCTTGCGAGAATACGATACGAATACTGAGGGCCTCTCTCCGAATGTAGTCGTTTGTGCACCTGGTCTGTTACAATCGGTTGTTTTGAAAGAACCATTTGCTCTCATCAAATAGCAGTGTTATACAATCAACTAAACGCACTAGAGGGTCTGGTTACACCGCATGCTATATTTGCAAAAAAGAAATGACCCGGTTATCGTATGGTTGCTTTTCTGATAGGTTAATTTTAAACAAATATTTCAAAAATTAAATCGAACCCAAAACTTATCAATTAATTTACAAATAAATTATTTTGGGGTTTTATTTGTTGACATTGGAAAGTATTCAGTCCGTATTTGTGTTGTCGCTGACCTATATAAAGTCTATTTATCGCCATTGACTCGTGGTTGTTTACTATAATGATCTAGGTCACACGTGTTTTCGAATACGGACTGAATACTTTCCAATTTTAACAAATAAAACACAAAAATAATTTATTTGTAAATAAATTGATCGGTTTTGGGTTCGATTTAGGTTTTGAAATATTTTTTTTTTAAATTAACCTATCAGAAAATCAACTTTACGATAGCCGGCTCATTTCTTTTTTGCAAATATAGCATGAGGTATAACCAGACCCTCTAGCCGTGGCAATCGTATTCTCGCGAGAGTTTCTATAGTGGACGAGACTAAGACAACTCTCGTACGCTATACCGCGCCATCGCGCATTAATTTTCCCCATTATTTGGGGCGATCGTATGCCACAGACCAGCAGATACAAGAAGGGCAAAACAAGATTGTCTGAGTGTATCTTAGAGTCAATGTCTCGACGTAGGAAGTATAATCGATTCTATTTTAGAATGTAGCCGTGTTCGACTAGATATCGCGAGAAGGGTTTGGTCAACGCGAATTGCCGCTCTGCCTTTCCTCACTCTCAGAGGTTCCGGGGCATGAACGACTACCACAAAACTTTAGTTTTAGCTAAAATGTAAGCCAGTACTGCGCTAATTTGTCCAAGATTTCGTTACACTGCTCTCTTATAAAAGTCATATCAACCAAGTTTTGACCAACTTCAAAACCTCCATAGCGGCGATAAATGAAAATTCAACACATCCAAAAAGTATTGATCACTGTCCCATTTTCGTTAGTCGGCAAAAAACGCTTATTTCGACACATTCCGGGCCGTCCGATATCAAAGCAAGACTGACACCACCATGTGTTTATTGCAAAAACAAAGATTGTACCTGCAAAACGTATGGCAATTTTATGTGATAAAATTCATTTGCTTGAAGAAGGCTTTTATAACAGATTTGTGACTATTCATATTACACTTAAGACTTATAGGTGATAGGAATATAAATGTGTACATTTAGAAACCTTGTATTAAAGTTTTTAAACAGTTTTAATGTTTAATAGTAAGCTAGTGATAGGACTAAATTCAGATTGAAAATCCAGTTTTTTGTTTCTCGATGATAAGCGCCTCGAAAAATACTTTTACTTTTTTTATTTAGTTCGAAATAGCTTAGTGCGGACATCAGAGAGAGCAGTTTTGGCCTTATTTGACTGGTTTAAAGTTGTTTACTTCCAAATTTCCTCTGTGTTTTCAAGTCACGTCTGGAATAACATTGAACCAAGCTAGAGCTGCATACGTTTGACTCCTTTACACATGCTTTTTTTGACGAAAATATAGCAAGAAACCCAAGACAATAGAAATTATAGGTGGATTATTTAAAATTGACAGGAGCAGAATGTTACACTGGATTCTTTTATACATGACGTTATAAGATCCATGAAATCCATAGCGCATAGACTTTAGAGTTTACACCCTAAGTCAAACAACAATAGTTATAAGGAACCTATTATGAATTTGACGAGTTGATGGTTTTAGATATTTTGACTTTTTTGTTTTTGTCTTGATCAAACAAAAACTAAGACGTTTTTGACTACAAAATATGTGTGTTAACGCTTTTGCCTTCTTTTCCCCTTTAAAACTGTACCAATTTAGATCGATCATAATCTATCAATAAAAAAGACGGAACAAATTCCATTGCCAAAATTGGCGGAGATGGCCTGTACGGGCTTCCTCATTTTCGGAGCTTCCGGGTCCTAAGCGGCCCCTGCACCCTCGCCTGTTTTGCTGTGATATCGAGCGCCCCTTCGTCTGTAAACAGAAACATAGGTTCTCCTCCAGTCTGATACACAGCCGACATTTACTGTTCCTTAGCTTTCTGTCTAGTGAACACGGAAATAAATATATACTACAGCTCAACGGCTTCCACCATGACTCGCTTGTCGGATTATAAGTTAAATAACCTTTCTTCAACAATATACATGCTGATCAGCAAGCTATTCATAGCAAAGGAAGTTCCTTCTCTCAACACACTGTTTCGGATAAAAACGGCCCAGGCATAAGATTTCGATGGGATCCTTGTTGACAGGATAGGTTGATCAGGTATTTAGTCAATCTCTTCTTCCAATTTCTAACGTAAACGTTTAGACGGTAGCTTAATCTAATCCTCCCCGAACCCTAGTCACGAAAACGAGGTCCAATTGTATATAGGCATACATTCTCTCGGCTGGACGTTAAATGAACTTAATGGACTTAAGTAGACGTATGGGACCAGAAAGCTGCCGTATTACGAATTTCCTGATTGCTGTACTTGCTTCACCATCTGTCATGTCTCATCTTCGGCTAAAAGGTTCGACATATTTGTAGGACACGATGCCAGATATTCGAACTAGCCCCTGTCTATGCTAACAGTTTTCGTTCAGGATAAGATCTTTTTGACAGAGGGTGATATTGTACTGCGATAGTTGAATCGATGTACTGCCGGATCGACCATTCAGCGACTACCGTATAATAACACTTCACCATCAATACCATAGTTAAATAGAGCATCACCATCATTTCATGGTAAAATTAAGCGTCATCAACGAGGTTAAATCGAGAACCATCATGCCATAGTTATATCTAGTCTCTAAATCATATCAAGCTTAAATGGAGAACCATTACGTCATAGTTAAATCGAGCATCATCATCATGTAAAATGAAACACCACAATCCCGTCAAGGTTATATCTAGATACATCATGTTAAGGTTATATCGAGATACATCATGTCACTTTTATATAAATATACATCACGTCACGGTTATATCGAGATACATCATGCCACTGTTATATCGAAATACATCATATCACGGTTATATCGAGATACATCAGGTCATGGTTATATCGAGATACGTCATGACACGGTTATATAGATATATATCATGTCACGGTTATATCGAGATACATCATGTCACGGTTATATCGAGATACATCATGTCAAGTTTATATCGAGATACACCATGTCACGGTTATATCGAGATACATTATGTCACGGTTATATCGAGATACATCATGTTATGGTTATATCGAGATACATCATGTCACTGTTGTATAGAGATACATCATGTCACGGTTATATCGAGCATCACCTTCAAAATAAAGCATCCCCATCCCCCATATGTTGTGAATACTATAACTCTGTAACAAATTCACGGATTAACTTGAAACTTGGTATATAGTCTTCTCCCTTTTAGACAACAGATCGGATTGAATTTCATCAAAATCTGTAAAATAAAATGGCCGCCATAGCATAATTTTTTAATAACCATATCTGTATATGTTGTTAACAAGATATCTCTGCAACAAGTTCCCTCCTTGACTTGAAACTTGAAATATAGTCTCTTCTTATAAAGACACCAGAAGGGATTCAATTTCATCAAATGGTTGTCAATGCATCATTTTGTAATATTCAGGTGTTTTGAACATCATTTTGGGATCAAATTCACACATTAACTTGAAAGTTGGAAAGTAGTTTCCTTCTACTAAGACATAGGATAGCATAGCATTTCATGAAATTGCGCAAAGCGGTATAGCTTCTCCCCATTAAGACTATAATGGGATTTCATTCCTCCAAGTTCGGTAAAACAAATGGCAGCCATTGGATAATTTTAAAATATTTCAGATACGATGGGATTGCATTAATTTAATTCCGCAAACCAAAATGGCCATCACTCAAACTCAGATATTAACTTCAAATTTTGCTGTTTCTGTTAATACCATAGATGTGGTTGTATTTCATTAACTTTCACAACAATATGACCGACAATGCATATCACACCAAAATGGCAATAAACCCGCAATTTTACTCTTTGGGTCTTTGAAGAATAAAATAGTTCTTAAACAAAAGTAGGAAAAGGTGATTTGACTTGAATTATGAGCATATTTTTTCAAGAAAGCCTCTAGTGGTGGACCTGCTAGATATTCAGCTTGTTTAAATAAATACCAACTATATACCACCATTAGAATTCTTTTAACCTGCAGACCCACGGGTGTATACACGAAATTGTCCAGCAACCATTTTTGTACATGGTGATACGGCGGATTTTTCATTATTGACGAAGACAAGAAGCTGAGTGTCAGATTCGATATATCTCTTCCATGATAATGGGTTTGTTTAAGCTCTTGTATTCATTCCTAGCTGGTACATTCTAACGTAGAATATTTACACTGCGTATTAACCCTAATCCTTCACAAGGCCTTATTACAAGCACGAAGTCGATGAGGTTGCCAATAGTTCATGGCGGGTTAAGAGCGAGTTCAGCTAAGAATCTGACATAGAAGTATGGGATCACAAAACGATTTGACAACAACATTGTTAATTAGGAACGTCAATTATCATCTGGCCTGTGGCAATCTATGAGAACGTTCGCTTGCATGTGATTCTTATATGGGGGAATTCGAGTCCCGCATGCCCCGGTTCTTACAACAAAAAAAAACCGCTAGAGATCTTCTAGGTCCCAGCTTTCGTGCAATAGACACCAGGGGTATCATTTACCGACCAAAATAAAGTGGTTTGATCTATCTTCGTGTAATCCTGACCGTGTATTTGATAACCAGCAGCTATCCTGCTGTTTCGTCTTTCTCTATTAATGTGTTATTTTACATATGTCGTTACATATGATGTCATTGTTCGAAAACACTTTAGTTATATCATCTGGTCGTGGATGTCTCCCGATTGCATGCACTTACTGTATATGTTACTCAAATAGATATTTTGATAAGTAGGCCTCTATACAGCAGATTAACATTTAGCTATGCTACTTGAAGCTTCCTAACCTTAAGAAATAGCAGAACGATACCATGATTCGGCACTTTATTTTCCAATATATAAAAACTGCATGGCCGTACCCTGACATAAACCATTTCGTTTTCTTCTTTAGAAACTTTTGGGTTAGACCGACCCATAAAACAGCCACTCGGCGTCCATTTTCATATCAAAATCAACAATTTCTCAGCAGTACCACACTCACTTAAAAATGTCTTCCACGGTAATTATGTCATACGCTTTCAATTTTATATGCTATTCAGAGGCAGGCCTTATTTCTGAAGTTTTCATACGGCTGTACGTCGTATCTCTATATATATGCTGTATAGTTTATAAAATACGTATTTGCATCGAATTAATATTGAGTTTGGATGACTAAACTTTTGTACACTCCGCGTTTTTACAGACGCCATCCTATTCACCGATCAGCAAACTGACACACTGGTGACCGACCGTGTTTTCGAACAATGGCGTCTGCCCGCCAGTTAAATTACTGTAACTAATTAATGGCTATGCTTTCTCAAATGCAAGTGCAATTCAGGTGTTTGTCTTTTATTATTATGCAATAAATAAAATAAGTTAAGGTCGACACCCAGTAGCCTTTCCCTTTAGCGTTCCATTATGTTCGATTGTCGATTGTATTGTATTTGTATTTGTTATAAACGTACGTTTCATAGAAGTACGTCTTCGTGGGAACTCTCTGGCTAAATGCAGGGTGTTAAGAGCGCACTCGTGCTGTCACTGTCTGTGTGAACCTCCATATAGCAACACAACATAGCAGTTAAATGGTATGGTTATATTAAAAGTAAGAATATTTACCGCTGGAGAACACAGCAGTCATATACGGTACTAAACACCAATCAATTGGTCGTGAAAGAGCTAAAATATCGTATAAAATCTGTCGAGCAAGCTGTGATTGTGTTTTGTGTATCATGTGTAAATATAAACGTTGTATTTACTGTTGCAGATTATAACAATGCTGGGTACTGGACGGGAGCTAATGATATCACTGATGGTGGATTTGTGTGGGGGGATACCGCCTCCCTGGTCGGCCAGTTCTTTTATACTCAGCCCGTTACGTCTTCACAGGGAAGAAACCAGTACTATTACAACAGACAAACGACCCCGTCGCCACAAAGCACAAACCAGAAACACTGCATCTTCATGAAGTATGTGAGAGCCCGGATGCAGATCGACCAGGAGGTCAGTGAGTGCGATGGTGGGCGTCGGTATATCTGTAAATGTACCACTAACAGATCAGATCACACCGGCTGTTCAAAACCAACATTGTCAAAGAAATTAACGAAGAGCGCCAAGGAAACTTCAACTTAGAAGATTCTCTGAACACACCAACTTAAATGCCATCAACTAAGATATCGTCAATGAACTCCTTCTTTTTTAGTTCTATAGACATTTAGGATTATTATTACTTGACTACACCTTTCATCCTAAAAGCTACTGTAATGCTCCTTGTCCTTTTAAAACATGGTTATCATTTGATAAGAAAATAGATCCTTCTACATACAAACATGTGTGATGTTCTGTGTATTGTGACGACAGTATCATCTGGTCTGGTATACCATTAGTATCTGGAGATCAGCCGAAAAAGCAGTTTGGGTTTCTTTGATTATTTGGGTTTCTTTACACGTTAAGTAACGAAAAAAGTCATGGATAAACTTCAAACATGGTAGTTTCCTCCTGTTAAGAAGGCGGATGGAAATACATTTCACCAAATTCCATTAAACGAAATAGTCAATATTGTAATGTTCTTCATATCATCGTAGTGTTTACGACATTGTATATTACCTCATTGACTTGTAATGTTTTATGATATAAGCTACCGTAAAGAGGTCTATTACTCCATGTGCTAAATATGTAGTCATCAAGTCAATATACGGAACAATCTCCAGAATATCTAGTCTTATTTAAGTCACTTTAAGCACTAGGATATCACAAATATTACATAATTTTAGCATATTCATGTCTTGGTGTTGTGAACACGATAACTTGAGAATTAATTCACCGATTAACTTCAACCTTTGTATGTAGCTTCCTCTTGTTAAGACAGCGGATGGGATTACATTTCACCAAATTCCATAAAACAAAATGGCCGCTATTACACAATTTTAAAATATTCATGTATGTATGTGTTGTGAACACAATAAGAACACGGATTAACTGTAAACTTTGAAGAAAGCTTTCTGCTTTGAAGACAATGCATCAGACTGAATTTCACCAAATTCGGAAAACAAGATGGCCACCATTGCATTATTTTACAATATTCAATACTGTATATGTTATGAACACTATAACTCTGTAGCATATTCACAGATTGGTTGCAACTTGAAATATGGTCTCATCTTTTTAAGGCAATAGATCGGATTAAATTTCATCAAATTGCGCAAACAAAATAGGCGCCAATGCATGATTTTACCATATTCACACCTATGTGCTCTGAACATAATTATTTTTAGTTCAAATTCACAGATCAACTTGAAACCTGGGAGTTAGCTTCCTACTACTAACACATAGGATAGGATTGCCTTTCATCAAATTTCACAAAGTAATATGGTCCCCATTGCATATTATTTTTAAATATTCACCCCTACATGATAAAGATGAGAACAAATTCCCTGAACAACTTGAAACTTTTACCGTAGCTTCCCCCAATTAAGACAAATATTGGGATTTCATTTCTACAAATTTCGCAAAACAAAATGGCAGCCATTGCATAATTTTGATATATTTCAAACTTTGAAAATAGTTTCAAAATCTGTGGTTCTTTGAAGAAAAAAAAAATAGTTTTTAAACAAAAGTAGGAAAAGGTGCCATGCTGAGGTGGATTTCTATTATATACCGGAGGAGTACTCAAACCGTTACACAATGATAATACCGGAAGTGTAGTAAGGGATGACATTAACTTTATATACAAAAGGTTTAAACCATATTTGACTTGTCCAAATAATAATATAGGTTTGAAAGTGCTCATAACTGGTTATAAAATCAGCAAAATCCTGAAATAAACACTATTGCACACATGGGAAATGTGAATTTCCTGCTGAACGACCTTGGCATTGAGACAGGTGGCTTCCAAAAAGTGACAACTTGGGATATCCTCATAAAAGAAGGGGATCTCTTGAAGCGGGTTCCGACTACAGCAAGATTGTATTTTTGTAAATTGGCGAACGACTCCTAAATTACAACCCATATAGAGCCTCACCTCGGGGTGCATACAAATACGGTGGGAATCTCCAAATGTTTTCTCCATACACACACACAAG
Organism: Mopalia muscosa; assembly: GCA_031763545.1. Taxonomy (NCBI): domain Eukaryota; kingdom Metazoa; phylum Mollusca; class Polyplacophora; order Chitonida; family Mopaliidae; genus Mopalia; species Mopalia muscosa. The sequence goes on from JARFOD010127976.1 coordinate 14,108, forward strand.
ATCCAATAATATCACTTAAACGTATGTGCTGATACAAATGGTGAGAAGATGTATTGCTTTTTTTAACACACCTGATAAGCAACCATGATGTACCAGGTGGTTGAGATGTTCTGGTGTCCCTACTTCATCACCATTTACACTGGCCTCAAAACGTGATTCTCTCAAATCCTCCGGCATGTGATTTCTTTCTGTGTGTAAAGTCAAGTTTCGTATTTTAGTAAAATGCCAATAAACCCGAATTTTATAATTATTTTGTAATTTTACTGATTAATTACGAGGTAAAAGAACAGTGCAAGTATGCCGATACCTGTGATTCCGGAGAAAGTTCGGATCTAAAAGTAATTTCGACACTCACTTTGCAATCTTGTCCAAGCAATGTATTTGCAAAATCTGGTTGCTATCCACACTACTATGCAGTAGTGTGAAACAAAAGCGCCCTCTCGTTTGGATTTTATATTGGTACGAAAGTACGGTCGGTTGGAGAGGTTTGTAGCTTTAAAGGGATATCCGACATTCGCCGACATATTTGACGTTGGTGAGGATGGTTGATTTTTTGCGAGCCGTTTAAGACATTGTTCGAGACAAGGGACTGTTTGAAAGTTGTATTTATGGTACTATATGTCTTTGTTTTTGTGTTGCGACATTTTTACATAAAGTTTGAGTATTTTCTGCTTGGTAAATTCGAGCCAAGAATTCAAACTGTGACCATGTCAGTGACGTCATCGACATCCCTACTCATAGCCTGCCTGTATTTAGCTGCAATGAATTTGTCCAAAAGGTATAATCTTATCAGAAGGACACCCACCCTCTGCATTTCGCAAAGTATTATTTTCTAGCGAAGAATAAATGAGGGAAACTACATTTGTTTAATAGGCCTATAATTGCGACCGATTCTGTAGAGAGCATAACTACGTCTGATTCGTCGGGAAAATAAAATGATGTAGACTAAAATAAAAGTACTGAACAAGAATAAACCCGTCCCCTAATATAATATTCACTCTTTATTTGTCATCTTAATTGGCATTTTTCATAATAAAATGCATCGTTTTGTACTGTTGGCTGTTAAAAGTTTTCGACTTTTGGAAGTCTGCACTCAATGACCTATATATACAGCATTTATGTCGTTGTCTCCGCTTTGTGTTATTGTTGTAATCTTGATACAATGGATCATTTTTTAAATCAACTTGACTTGGGAGTGTACCCTGCTGAGGCTAAACTTGCACAGCACATGGAATATATTCCTATCGTTGTTGTATTCGTCTTGAAAGTCTACACAAGACGATTTGAGCATAATTGAAGGTTGGATACGGTCCCTTGCTGTGGGTAGAAATCATTTCTAATTTTTTTTTGTAAGTGGAACTCTTTTGTGGACAAAAGTACGCTATCGAGAATAAAATAAACTAAAATAAAGTTTATAAAGGATATTCTCTTCAACATATGTGAAATTCTTTTCCACATAAGTTAAATAAAACACCAAAGCCTTACTATTTCATCTATGTAAGGCTTTGGTGTTTTATTTAACTTATGTGGAAAAGAATTTCACATATGTTGAAGAGAATTATAGATATGTAAAATAAGTTTTTACTTTACATATGTGAAACATAGGTAAAAAAGAATTTCACATATGTGAAAAATAATCGTACATTAGTAAAATAAAAGCAAAACTTATTCGATATAGGGGGCCTATGTAGAACAAAGGTAGAAGTGATAAAATGGCTTGCCAAAGTGGCCGGCACACACATGACGCGTATCCCACCCAAAAGGAGATGTTTGTTCGTTTGACTGGGGTTTTACGCCGTCCTCAATGCTATTTACTTGCAAATGGACTGTGATGAAACTATTTAGGTGCATTAGTTGCTGTATTATCATTATTCTAGTTAAAACATCACTCAATGTTAACGCTTACATTTAAGCTGACTACCTGCACATGACAAGTAACGCGACAAAGTGCGAGGAAAGATAATTGTACACCTAACTCCCGATATACGTATTCTGATTGGCTAGAGCTCTGAATGACTATCCAAACGGCACCCAATATCGCATCTGTTGAACAGCAAACAACCTTTCGGCCGAATAATCAGTTGTATCTTGTGGTAATTAAAAGAACAAAAACTCGTAATGCATGGAGGAAATGCTTATTGAAGGGTTCGCTAACTGCTGGAACTGCCTGTATCGCTTTAATGAACAAACTACAAATCAACAACAATCTCACCTAAAAGAGGGGAAAAGAAAACTCTCTGAGAGGCAGAAAGAGAAATAACTTACTCCGATGCAATTATTATCGCAACTGGAATAGTTTCAAAGCATGAATTCAATTTACCCAATGTCCCCAAAAACTCTTTGCATTATAACTATAAATAGGCAACTGGTAAGCTCCATGTTTTGAATGTGTATGAGACTATAAAAGCATGGGTTTCGTTAGCGTAAACGTCTGTCCAGTTCGTCCCAAATATGCTCTGTAGGGTTGAAATCTGGAATCTGGTAACACATTAATGTTCTCAACCTCTAGGTATTCCACTTTTAAACTTACTGTATGCGCCATGGCATTGTCATGTTGACGGGGTTCTGTCCATAATGATCCATAATGGGAAGCATGTGAGGGCGCAGAATTTCATCCCGATAGCGTAGGCCTACAGCTGTCAGTTTGCCTTGCAAGCATGAATTCACTTCTGCCTGTGTAGAAGATGGCTTCCCACATCATGAAACTGCCTCCACCAAATCTTGTCAACTTGAAGGACGCAGTTGTTGGCAAAACGTTTATTGCGACGCTGTATACGCGTTGTCTTCCACCATGTTTCTATAAAAGAATACGCGACTTGTCGCTGAAAAATACTCGCCGCTAATTTCTCAAGTTACAGCCTTGGACATACCTGTACCAGCGAACGCGTAAACGTCAATGTTGGTTTTGCAGAACGGGGCAAACGTATGATCTCCTAGTCCGTAAACCAGCTTCTCGAAGTTGGTTCCGAATGGTTCGTGCAGACACCCGTCTTAATCCAGGCACTAGCCACTACGTGACGCAAGTGATGGACCCGGATGTAGCGATCTTGTGCTAAGGTTGTTATGGGAAATCTACCACTTCGCGGCCGGTTATGGCGTAGCGGCGAATTGACCTAAACAGAGAGAAACAACCAATGAGAAAGCGGTCAATTCGCAAGTCAACATTGTTCAGTTAATATTACGTACCGGTACAGTTATCTCTCAGGTGAATGGAAGAAATAATTTTACACGAAAACATGAAATGTTAACCGCCGCGTGTTTTGTGTAAATGAGCCAAAGTAATGCGCAGATTTATACCTAAAAAGAACGCCAATCAAGAACGCTTCTCCGGTATAATCATATTTGAACAAAACAGGGTTCCTTTCTTACATGTATGTATTACTTGCTGCAAATAATACAAATAATGATTGTATTTTTACTTACTTTGTTTGTAATTTAATACTATGGAAGTCCAATGATGTCATCATATCAACACAAGAATAAAATTCAGACACAAACAATAAACACAGCTATAACTCATGATGATTTGCCATCAAAATGACCCTCTAATCGTCTGAGATTATTTACGGTTATATATGGCTGTATGTTATTAGTTCAGCTGCTTGTAATATCGCGGAGGGCGTCAATCAAAGACACATGTGCTCATATGAACGGAAAGTTGTTTAAACTCTAAGCTAGTTGAACGCTGGTTAATATGGCTGCATTGCCAGGGCGTGCATTTGGTTAAGGTGACCTGTTGCCGTTTGCAGGGGCGAAATATCGAAACAGGTCAAGAACACTGCAATGGAAGGTCCAACAAGCTGTCAATGCTTGCACAATTTTATTATACGTACCGACGGTCTGAACATTTTTGATCTCTTATAAATTTTCCATCATTAGAGATAGATTTTTTCGGCAGTGTAAAAACAAACGTCACGCCTTTCTATAACTGACACAGGATTGCTTGAAAGAGATACGCCGATGGCCTGGGCTCACCTAGAAATTTGTGGAAAATTGGTAGGTTCTGCTGGTGCGAAGTATTTTCAGTGTTATGGCCGATTGTAAAGTATAAATTGCAAAAATTGACACAACATACCGTCTTTCTTTTCTAAATCAAATCATTACGATGCTATAAAAGATTGCTTTTGTGTTGAAATAGATGACAATAGTTATTGTTATAGCAGGAAATGCATACAACATATTGGGCAAAATGGATCACAGATGGGCAAACATTGATTGATATATTGGTGTTTTACGACGTGCTTAAGGGTATTCCACTGAGTTTTAATTATGTACAATTTCACATATGTAAAATAAGAAATTATTATTTTAGCTTAGACTGCCCAAAGTCGGACACTCGCATATATTTACAGACAACAACGACTGAAACACAAAACCATATATTCTTTTATGAAAAATGCCAATTACGGTGACAAATTAAGACTGAATATTATATCAGGCGACGGGTTTGATCGGATTCAGTATTTTTTATTGTAGTCTACATCATTTTATTTTTCCGACGAATCAGACGTAGTAATGCTCAATACTATGACAAGTCGTTTTATCAGCACTTTGTTTTGCTGTTGTTGTAATCTCTCTGCAGGGGGACCATTTCCTGATCAACTCTCTCGACTTGGGAGTGTGTCCTGCTTAGGCGAAACTTGTAAATGATTTATCATTTTTTGATCAATTCTTTTGTACATACGTAAAATACATGTTTATTTTACTTATATGAAATTATATTTATTCTGCGTATGTGAAAAAGAATTTCACACACTCCCAAGTATGTGAAAAATAATTTCATATATGTTGAAAAGAATTCTACATATGTGAATTTAATTTTTATCTTACATATGTGATATTGTTTTTTTTACATAAGTGAAAATCTTTTCAACATAAGGAAAAAAGAAATTCACATATGTGAAAAACAATTTCACATAAGTAAAATAAATAAAAGCAATACTTATTCGACATATGTGAAAAAAAGGCAGAAGTGATAAAACGTCTTGCTATATGCACTAAGCAAGTTAAACCAACCTGATCACAGACAAGCACATGCTATTATACCGTTAGCATGACCCGCAATGGAGTTTTGGTAATTGATATTATTAGATTGGCACTCTGGAGGTAGGAATAATTCCCTTTGCGATGGCACATTGTTTGATTTTGTTAGTAAATGAGATTAATTTCCGCTTTTAGCCAGTTCTCATGTACTGGTGAGAAGGGAACGTTACATTTTATAACTAACTCCACGTATGTACGGACGTATTAAATATATATAAACATCTGTCTCTATTTTCTCGATGAAACAATTGTGCCCAAAGCAATTGTCGCCACAGTAAATGTCTCCGAAGCAAATGTCAAGGATTCGATTATTGGTCACATTTCGGGGCTGTACTCAGTCACACGTTGATCTCTGACTTGCATTTGTCTCTTAAGCCTTATCAGGTTGTAACTATCTTACTATCGTTGATCATTACGGGTTCATGAGAATGCAAACAGATGTCAAATAAAAGCTGACAACTTAGAATGTCAGTATTTGCGTTTCTTTGGTACAATATTTTCTAAGTTTATTCTCCTACTTGGACAACAAAGCCAACTCGCATGAATGGCAAGCTTTCACAGCCGGCGTGCCGGTGTCTGAATCTGAACATCGTGGCTCCGATTCCCCCACGGCTCTCAATCTGTAGGCCTAAACATATCTGTAATGGAATCCTTTTAAACTAATGCCATTATCACGCAATAACTAAAATACTCCAAATGACATAATACCAGTTAAAATTGAATTGTAGTCTTTATGTTGAAAAGTATGTTTTTTCGATTCGAAGTAATTACTCATCATGTTATGGTTTTTTTTAAATCAGGTTATTAAAAAATCTGAGACATTCCTCCACATTTTGACATATAAAAGTGGCCATTTTTAATCTAAGGTTTCAAATTATTCTAACCGATGCCGTGACTCCAAACTATTGACGAGCGTTTCAAAAGTTGATCATACAAGGTAACTAAAGCAGTTTTTAGTTTATCGTTGCGACTTATTGTGTCTTATTCAAGACTTTACATGGGTTTTGTTTTGTTTGCCTTAGCTTAAAGTCAGTTGCCAGTAAATTTGGAAGATTCATTACGCCGCTGTTGAGTGTTAAAATTATTATAAAAACAACCGTTTTATTTTTTCAACGGTAAAAACGAGTCTTTTTCTGGGCCATCAGTTTCTTCTACCACTCATCGAGAAACCATGGGTTAACCATACAGTTGAACAATTTACAACGATTTATACAGGCGTCATCCATGGAAAGAACTCACGCCCTTGTCATTTACAGGCAATCATCCACTAATACTGATTAATTGGTGTTAAAAGCCGTGCTGAACGGACTTTCACTTATATAACCGACACACTCTCCAACAGTACAAATAAAAGAAAATGAAATATTTGGCTTTGGTGGAAGTTTCATTCCCCAATGCTAAGTTATAACAGGTAGAGCAACTATGCTTCCGTTAGCCAAGAGCAGCACTGAAAGATCCTGACACTGTTCTTTGTGTGAGGTTAAAAGGTGGTTAGGGTTTTCTGAGAATGAGGTTTAAATTAGAAAGAGTAGTTGAATAAGCTAAACAACTTTGCGAGTATTCCAAACGGCGATGTTACTTCATCTTATATGTCAGGGTGAGGGTTATGGTTCAGTATACGATCAGGTTAGTATTACGTATAAACCCTGAACATCAACTGGACAAATTGGTCAAATTTCTCAAGTTCACTACATGTACCTTTATAGAATTCTGGTTAAATACGATTATTTACAATTCAAGCCGGTTTCATAAGGACGCTATCCCGGTATAATTTCACAACTGATTAAATAGGTATTCTATGAGCTTTAAGCACGCAAAGCTGATGCCAGGGTCAGGATCATGCAGGTCAAAGTTCAATTATTAGGCCTGGTGAATTGATTAGAGCTTCGTATTTATACGGACTGTTTTCGGGATATTTCCATTTAACCGGACAAGTCAATATGTTAGCTAGTCTTTCAATCCTGCTACTTGTCGGCCAGTCGCTGGCTTTACTCTTTGCAAATGGTAAGATAATTACTTAATCTTTTCTGCTTTATCGATAAAGCTTTTATATTTATTGTACCAAAGATATCCAAAGGTATTTTTTGATTTTTTGTTTTACCGGGGTTTAACGACATGTGATTGTGGGAAACCGCTCAATAATACTAACAAGACAACAAAGGCAAGGCCAATACATGCGAAGCTGTGTATCGGTTCATCGTCTCTCAGCTGAAGACAATAACCAAGCTACTAAGGGTTAATCGGTCTGATTAATGCCCTTCAAATTCAGGTCAGCTAACACTCCTCGACAGCAGATTGTTTTGTAAAGATTTTGTCTAGAGAAGTAGTATATCTTTGTCTTTTGAGCAAACATGTCTGAGTATTTCCGTTTGATGTATAGGTGAGCCTAGTTTTATGCTGCTACCCCGGTTATGACGAATTCTGTGCCACACCCGGTTCATCAACTACTAGGATGAAAATATAATCCGATTGTTTCTCACACTTAAAAATGATGGTTCTTTGAGCCTTCTTTAGAAATGCGGATGGTCCTGTATGGATCATTACGACAAAACGGTTTTATGATATAAAAAAGAATGAAGGGATAAACATTTGCCATGCGGGTTCCATACAGAGCCATAAAGAGTTCCACCAGAGCCATGACTGAAGAACCTTAAAGAGTTCCATAAAAACCAGGAGTGCACCATAACTAATTCCACAGCTGACAAACATTCTCATTCCACATGACTGTAGGACAGCTATCATGTAGGTCAAAATACAGCTATTATGTCGTGTAAATTGATAACGGTTCCTATTTATACGGTTGTTTTTTCATGGTCGTTTCCTATTAAACGAAGACATCTAAAATGTTGGCCAGTCTATCATTATTACTGCTCGTCGGGTACTCGCAGGCTTTCTTTTTTGGAGATGGAAGCGGTAAGCTCATTAACTTAAAGGTTATTTAAGTTAATTTATCTTATTTCTTCCAAAAGTTGAACGAAGTGATTTGATCTATACAATACTATGTTTTCATTATCATAATTTTGTGGGTTTTTTTTTACTTTACTAGGCCATTGTGAGAATATACAGTGTTTCATGGTTTTGCAGTACACAAATGCTTGTTAAATCTAAGTTATGAAAAAAAAACACGTGATTAAAGCATGACTTTATTATCAACGGACTTTCTGACCTGGCGGTATATTTACATGAATATTAGTTTTCTGTTGTTAAGCAACCATAATTTTTGTTCCCATTCATTTTAACACTTCATAACACAATGATTCATTGATGTCTCTGTGGAAAAGAGGATGATTCTATATGGACCCAAGATGGGTTTTCTATGGAACCATTATGACAAAAACAGTTCTTTGATATAAGCAGAAAGGATTAATACTTAGTAAAGTTGCTGTGAGGGTTCCATACAGAACAAAAATCGGTCCAACCAGAACCATGACTGAATAACCTTAAAGGGTTCCATTAGAGCCATGTTTTTCTGGGAGTGTAGACATTTCAGTTGGCTAGCTCTTTCCTGTTACACCATAGTCATTGGAATACTCTTGAGATTGGTGTTATACACCAATCAAACAACCCATGGATCCGGTTATGAATGGGGTTCTCGTAATGTCATAAAGGGGTCGTTTAAGGTCCTCTGACGGACAAAACGGCCGAGATTCGTGTTCATTTTGGTTGTCACAATGGATAAATGTGTCTGGCGTTATTTAAAAGCACCGTTTTCACAATCGTGTTGAAAGAGGATGCGTTTCAAAGATTAAATTACCTTTATTGCTAACCATCGAGACTCTATTGAGGTCTTTTAAAAGTGGCGATATTGCTGTAAAAAGATCTTTGCTTCGCCTTTGACTTAACAATGTGTTTTTGTTATCTTTTCTTTTCAGATAAGTGGGACGCACTTAAAGGTAGGTTATCTAATAAACTTACCTTGTTTTACTCATCCCATAACACTGCTTATTCAAGAGCAATAAAGATTTTGATAATTTGCTTAATCTATTTTATCAGAAGTCTATTAACTAGAAGTATGCAACTGCCATATCGATAAGCTAACCGGCATTTGGGATCGAGCCCCCTGTTATAACGTATCATGTGACGTAGCGCACACGAAAATTAGGAAGAAAGTATTGGCGTTCCTTGATCATAATGTTGTTTACTAAACGAAACGCATTTACCCAGTGCAATATGTTTCTGTTAAATTGACCATAAACGGCAAATAAATTGACGAATACTAAGCCAGTCGTTTGAACGAAAATAATTGATATACACAGTGGCTGATTAGCGATGAAGTTACCCAGAGTTCCTCTCAAGTAAAAAAAAACCCACTTGTCTGAAATGTGACGTCACCTTTTCGTGCTGGTCTACAATGCCGTGGACATTACTATACGACAGTTGCATATTGCTGGTAATAGACTTCTGATTATATGTATAGACTGTGCTAAAAGTATCCCAATTGACATCATCGACCTATTAAAGGAGATTTCTGTATATCCAGATAACTCCGACCGCTTTGACTGAGCGCAATGTCCGTTGAGCTTTGGCTTTGACGTATTCCTATAACAAATTCAGGTCCTGATTTCCAGTCACTCTGTGACTCCGATTGAAGCGTTTTCTGTGTCGAAGAGTTTCTTGTTGTGTTCTCCATCTGTCAACAACCAGATGTGGTTGTTAAAGGAACTCTCTACAATATCAGATATTTTTTAGAAAATAGGACGGTTGTATATCAACCAGTAGGTCGGTATTGGAACTCAGGAACACATTCTATTTATAGTTGATGGCGCCTTTGTCCTGCGTCTTGTTACCGGACTGTCTTGTCCTCATTTATTGCCAGTAATATGTGGGGTGGAAAACTTCATTTTATGGAATTCCAAATTTAACGTCAAATAAGTGTAAAAACCTGATATATTGCATAAAATGTCCGTCCAAATAACATTACATACCTAAAATCAATTGTGTGTAGTGCTCGGTTTATTGTTTTTAACGTCTGATTATAGAGCTGTTTATCAAGGTCCGTAATACTTGTATTGAAATGTTCATATTTTTGTCTCCTTTAAGAAAACAATGAAACCTTGAACTGGATGTTTTTTTCGCTTTAATTTTTGATTGTTATTGATGTTCTCTTCTTGTTTCTTTTTAGTAACATGGGGTGTCAACCCACTGGATAGTAATAACTTCGCTGATATGCCGAGAACCGTCGGAGAGGCGATTAATGCGGGCTTCAAGAAAGTTTCGTCTTGCTCAGGTCTGTCGTTTTTAGCAAAGGGATCAGTTGCTAATAGGGCTATAAATTATCCTACATAACATTGTTTAAAAAAAGGTTATTTGAGGGATCTTTAGAAAAGAGGATTGTTCTATATTGACCCATAATCTCGTGTTTAGGTTCGTGAGGCCGTATATTTGTTACATGAATTATATTGGATCACCCAATATCAATGTGCGTCTGTTATTGGAGTCCTATTAAGTTTACTCTACTTTGTGAAACTCATAGATGGGGATTAAAGCTACCAACAATCTCGATTGTCATATATGTCAACTTTTGGACATGATTCGATACAACTTGTGGGAAACCAGTTTTTTGCGTGCATATCAGTCTCATAGAAATGAGTATTTGAGTGTTATGAACACCTTTTTCTCACCGTAATATGTCTGTTTTTACACTATTATTCGAACTTCTGTTTTGGTATTTTTACTTGCGTATATTTTGGTTGTTCTGTCTCGTCATTGTTTACTTTAAGTGATTCCTTGGGTTATTTCCTTGGTCGGTTTAGCTGACACGCCGTTATATGAGTGAAATAAAATACAACTGAAAAATCAATCAAACAGGCGGTCGATATATACTGAAGTTATAAAAGTGAAATGCTGCATGTTGGGAACGGAGTTGAACACAATCCCATTTACCGGAAACACTGTTAATTTAGTTAATGACTAAATACATACTTGGAATATCCATGTAATATTTTGCTAATGAATTCTAATTTGAATACACTGTTTCTAAACTTCATCTGGAATTCATCATTGCAGGGAGTTGTTGCAAAAGTGCATCTGTAATTTATGCTATGATGAATCAATTTAAGTGTTATGTTTAAGGTTATGATTAGGGTTGGCTTAAGGATTAGATACAGGTTAGGTTTGGGGTTAGTTTAAAGTATCGACAGCACAAGTGCTCCCGACAATAACTAATTTGTTTATCGTCAATCGTGTTATTCTATTGACAGACAATAAACCGTTCCTGGGAAACCGTTACGTAAAGGGAGGTGATACAGCCGTCATGCTGCTCTACGACACACATGGTTACATCGCTGGTATCCAGGTCGGGGTAAGTAACCTTGTCAAATTCAAATGGTTACCGGATCGTTCTCCATTTAACTATGATTATAGCTTTCCTTCAAGTACCTCTCCAAATCTAAGGAAACAACACATCAATTTAATAATTATTAAATTCCAATTTCTAGATTTATCGATGAATTTATGCTGAAACCAGCTCCTTGTCTACTCAATAGAACAATCGACAACGATACATTATATATGCATTGAAACACTGCTCTTTCCTTAACAACCAAACATTTAAAATCCATAAAAAAAACTGTATTAGGCAAGTATGATAATTTGTATATAAAATACCACTGACATAAGTTTAAAAATAATTTTTTATTTGAAAAGCTTTCATGTTTTTATTTGTTTTTTTCTTGTCTTCAGATCCAGAAAGGATTACCACGTCATTATCCATCTCATTCGATCAGTCCGCCATTTGTAGAGGATGGTAACCAGTATATAGCGACCGCTTATTTCGTCGAGCCATGTAAGAACGATTAACTGCCATTACCAAATTTTAACTGCATTTTGATAATTCAATACCTTGCAAAATATAGACTAGAATATTGAAGAAAAAACTTCACTGTTTAACGAAGAAACAGGCCATTACGTTTGGTTATTGATTGGCTAGGAGCGAACTTTAGGTACGGTCATAATTCGATCGGCATTTTCAGGTTTGAAGATATCAGTCGGTCTGTCGTTTTTTGTTTTTTTTGGGGGGGGGGGGGGGGGTGTTCGGCCAGTAATTTTAATGTAACGT
>JARFOD010127977.1:1745-14004 GCA_031763545.1 Mopalia muscosa
CCCCCCCCCCCCCCCCCCCCCCAAAAAAAAACCCCACACCAAACACTCCGATGAGAGGTAAAATCTCATTTGAACAAATCACCGTTTCTCTTTTATGTATTACTTGCTGCAAATAATTACAGATTTTGTCCTGTTTGTGTAATTTAATTATAATATAGTTCCGATGACATCACACCATTATAAAATATAATCGATTCTACTTCCTACGTCGAGACATTGACTCTAAAGATACACCCGGGCCATCTTGTGTTGCACTTCTTTTATATGCTGGTCTGTGGCTAACATCGCCCCATATATTGACGGAAATTAAAGAGCAATGTCCTAGCATAGCGTACGTGACATGTCTTAGTCTCGTCAACTGTAGAAACACTCACGAGAATACGACTGAATTTCTCAAGGCGGACCTTCAGATTTAAAAAATGAACACATGTATGTATAACTCGGTCTAATGATGCTAGTAAATCCATGTGAGTTATCTCCCGTGAAATGACCTGCTCCTCACCCAAGTTTATTTGAGGAACTGAAATTGACGAGGGATGTTCTGATATGACCAAACTACGTGTACGGGTACAGATATCTGGGAGGTGAGTGGAAGCAATAATATTACACCAAAATGTGTATTGTTAATCGCTGGATATCTGTGTGTATGGGTGAAATGAAAGTACTTCGCGGATTAGTACCTCAAAAAAAAAAAAAAAAAATGCCAAACAAGCCAGTTTCTTTAGTAAAATCACATTTGGGCAAAACATTTTTTATTTCTCATGTAGGGCCTGTAGAAAATAATAGCATGTTTGTCCTTCGTTAGTAAGTTAATAATAACGAAGCTCCTTTGATGTCATCATATCAACACAAGACTGGCCTTGAGACAGATAGTAATGTAGCTCCTTTCATGTCATCATATCAACACAAGACTGGCCTTGAGACATAAACAATAAACCCATGGATAACTCATGCCCGTGTATCCCTCTACCATTTCGGTTCCGTAAATTAACTCTGGTGAGGAGCGAGTTATTTCGAGTGGCAATCACAAGAGGTAACTCGCATGGATTTACTTTCGTCATATTATGACTGAGTTATCCATGCGTTTCTTGTTTTGTCTGAAGGCTATTCTTGTGTTGATATCATGACGTCGTCGGAGCTACATTACTATTAAATTAATTAAAGCAGAAAAAAATTGTATTATTTTCAACAACTCCTACATAAAAAAGGAGTAAAGTTTTGCTCAAATGTGATTTTACTCAAGAAACGGGCTTATTTGGCTTTGTTCAATTCATTTTTCCATAACTTTTATAATACACGAATGCCAGAAAAACAAATCGAAACATTGTATTATTTTTACAGGTGACTCTCTGGAAATCCGCTGGGGATGCCCGTAGGCACATGACTAGCCTGCGTGACGTTAGGCCGTCTACTGGACACCTTTTTACGCCAAATTTCGCCTTTTGGCCTGTGGTTAGAGGAGCTTCCTGGTGCCCTCATCGTTAAGGGCAAATCCTGGACGGCAACGTAACAGAAACGTAATAGCTACGGTGTCATATTTTTGTTGCATCGTGTTACGTTTTGACAACATTGTTATTACGTTGCACAAAACGCTATCAATTGTTGTGTTGTTACAAAGTTTCCTGCTGCGTTTTGACAACGTTATCATAACGTTGTATCAACTGGTACAAAGTAAGATACAATTTTCAACGAGATTTACGTTGCAGTTACGTTGTTATTTGGTTACTCTGCAACTTTACCAACGTATGGCTAGTGTACAAGCTGCTTTTACGTAGTTTGTTTGCTTGGGTGAAATAAACTCAAGTACGGCGTTAAACCTCAAACAAACCATGTATTTCTAATGGAAAACATTTCAAGGAAGTCTTATTTAGCACACATTTCATGGTTTTATTGGTGGAGATCGTTTTATATGAGACAGGCACAAATGACTGAAGATTAAAAAAGCTCGGCTTTGGCTTATTTATGGCGATGTCAAAAAACCATGGGGAAATCAAATAAACATATAAAAAATGTAAAATAGAGAGTCTAGTGCGCATGTGATATCCGGATCTCCGGACAGAACCATTTGCTCGGGTTTTTCAATAGTAGTTTTGTTAATGAACTATTTACATTGTTTAGATATTTTGTTCAAAATAAGGTCATACATTATTGTCGGTATTTCTATTCCTCTCTCCCGAATGAGAGGCAGGGACCCATTATAGCGTACAAGAGAAACAAGAATATAAAGGACCTACTGGTTAAGGAGAAACTTCCCTGTGTAACAGACAGGTTGTAACACCCATTCCCTTTCACAGACATATTCATTGTTTAATCTATAGATATCTCTGAAATACCAATTTATAGGATTTGTAAGTTATTCCTAACCCATGCCGAATATCTTGTTCTTAAGGGAGAAGAGTCCTAGTAACCACAGTTCAGTAGGGTCAATACCATTACCAAGTCACGTGAGTGTTGTTAATTTCCCTCGAAGACCCGGATCTAACATGCGGCCTCGATAGCTCTACTGTTCAATACTACAGGTGCCAAAAACAAAATTATTTGAAAAACATAGTCGTCAAAATCACGACAGCAAACGCTCTAAAAATGGTCAACTTTACAGAGGTTTGAGCAGCCAACCCCTTAACAGAATAGACCTACAAAATGTAGCCTACACACGAGCTTAATACCCTATAATAACATTCACAATCTGAAATGTTTTCGTGTTGAAATATTTCATAATGCGATGTAAGCAAATTTATATTGAATTTCAGGAGACGGTTTATAGTTGCCGGATTCTCAATTAATCACACAAATTCTGCTAACCCACGCATTTGGCCCAAAAGGGATCGGTCCGAGATCCCGTTTGCCCAAAAGGAATTAACCATATCCCTACTTGTCCAGGATAGCTTGTTGTTGCGATTTCCCCCTCCCCCAAAACGTCCCGTGTCCACCAAATATTTTTTCATACATAGATATGCTACAAATAACGTGGCGCCTCTCCCAATAAAAAACAACAGGAAAACCATTTCATAAAATGGCCACCCTCCGAAACAGGCACAGCTCTTGTTCACCTAAGAGCTCAATGAAATTTTTGTTTGTCTAAACCTTTTTTCGCGCCAAATTAATTTTAAAATAAAATACTCATACGGCTATACGACATCAACAAGTGGAGAACCGTCTTGCATTCAGATTTAGTCGTGTGACACCCAAATGTTTCAAAGGATTGTTATTCTGTCTAAAGTCTTCCAAAGGCATGTCACACAACTCGGAGATCTGGGTGAATTCCTCATAGTCAGCTTGCGCGTCATCAAGTAGTTCCTCGTGTTCGCGTAGGCCTTTCTGTAGTTTTAAATGCTGAATGTCTTTGCGGAGAGATAATAGCTTACAGGCCAGCAATTTGTCTTGAGATCGCATATCCATCTAGAAAAAGAAAAGTTAAAATAAGCATTTAAGAGAGGGAAATTAAACTATATGAAGGATGCAAGTGTGAAGAATATCGCCTGGTGTAATAAATATCACACTTGAAATAGTTTCAAAGCTTCACAACAATTAAAACAATCTGCCACAAAACTTCTTTCAGAACTGTTGAATACAACGGCAACTGATGACCTTGCTGGTTTTTGTTTTGTTTTGCTTTTGCTTTCGTTTTTTTGTTTGTTTTTTTTTTTTAACTTTATTAACTTAATAAATACCTAGTAAGCGCGTGACTTGTAACACGCGCAACAATGATATAATATGTCCATGTTTTAATGTGTGCGAGACTGAATTATCTCCCTTGGACACTAACGAGTTTCTACCATGACGTTATGCTCCCCATACTTGATTAAAGTAAGCTATGTTAAAGCCATTTTACGAAACAGTCATCCGCGATAATAAAATAGTACTACATTTGAAAGAAAGAGTTTTCTTTTCTTAGCGGATTTCTACCATGTCTTGATTTACGTTAAGCGTGTTACCTAATTAACAAATAGTGCAGGGGACTGCGGGCCATATGACAGTTTATGGACCGAAGCGAAGCTGATGTCCATATCACTTTTTGTGGGTGACTGACCAGTCCATAAACTGCCATTTGGCCCTGTCCCCTGTATTATTTGTTATATTATATGGAATTTCCGAAATTCCCTGAAAGTCTTTAATAATGAGAGAAGCAAATTTTAGTGTTTACGATGGACAGTACTACCAAGGGAAGTAACTCCAAAACACTGTGGGCCAATATAATGCTGCGGGCCTATATCGCAAAATAGTTACCGCAACAAACATATGCAAACAATAGGGAGAAATTTATAAGAGGTATAATATTGGTGGATATGGTGCAGAGGTCTATAGTTTTTATCAAACTTAGAGGAACCCCTTGATCATTTGATGAAAATGGAAGCGGGCTGGTCTCCTTGCCTTGCGTACAGCCCGCTTGGCCAAAATGCAAAATGCCCCTAGATGTGATGAGAAGAGTATTAAAACTCGGTTTGCTCACATATGTTTACGTCCCTGTTAAATAAATATTAAATAAGATCTCACAAGCGAGATTTGTTTTCCCGTCTTTTAAGTAATGTTGTTTAGAGTAGTATTTTTTTATTGCACAGTTGGAAGCTAGGGCTCGCCAAACACTTGACCGACAGTGGATGGACCGGGAAAGTACTACTGTAGAATCGACTAGACGTATCCGTTTTTCTCAAGTAGTACTTAAAATATTTTCACTCATAAGACGGCGTGACAGCCAAATGGGCGAAGAAAACGACCCTCCATGAAACTGGCAGCAAACATGGACAGGATACTCACAGGATGTAATACAAAGACTTCACAAACTATTCCCTTTCATGTTGCCCCTTAGTTTTGAGAGCACCAGAGCCAGTATAAAATAAAATCAATTCTTCTTCCTGCGTCGAGATATTGAATCTAAGATACACCCGGGCCATCACGTTTTGCACTTTTTATGTGCAAGGCTGTGGCATAGGTCGCCCCAAATTTTGGGGGAAATGAATGCGATGGCCTGGCATAGCCTACGAGAGTTGTCTTAGTATCGTCCAATATAGAAACTCTGGCGAGAATACGATTGCACCAGAGCAACACGAAGTTCCATCTTAATCGCTATTTCAATTTTTACAGACCTTAGATAAAAACTGAATATCTTTGTTTTTAAAGTTATTTGAGATTTTTCAGACGTGTATATTTGCATGCGAATAGCAACTCTACATACGGGAAAGTGAATTTTCCCATTTAAACCCGAGTCACTTACCTTATCGTAATATTAATAGTTAAGACTTTTCACAGCAGTGGTATAACATTATTTCAGAGATAAAGTTTATACGGAATGTTAAGGGGTTTTTTTATAAAATTAAACTTTCTGTCTCTTTCTTGTTCCTTATATAACAAATAAATATCTTTGTTTTTAAAGTTATTTAAAAATTTTCAGACGTGTATTTGCATGCTACATAGGAGAGTGAATTTCCCTTATCGTAATATTAACAATTGATACTTTTCACTGCAGTGGTATAACATTATTGCGGAGATATAGTTTATACGGAATGTTAAGGTTTTTTATGAAAATAAACTTTCTGTCTCTTTCTTGATCCTTAGATAAAAAACTGAATATATTTGTTTTTAAAGTTATTTCAGATTTATCAGACCATGTATGTGCATGCAAAAAACAAGTCTACATAGGTGAGTGAATTTTGGCTTTTCCGGGGGAGGGGGTGGGGGGGGGGGGGGGTACGTTTGTGTAACAGCAATAGCACAGCCATTAAATTGTCTGCAGAGTTTAAAAGTTCAAAACTGTGTAATTGCCAACTTAGATTTCAAAGCAGCGCTCAATCTTTAATTAAAATATCTTACCGGATAGTTTAATAACCCCATGGAATAAATTCTCTTTATTGGGTAGGCCTATACAAGCCTAACACGTAAAAATCCTTACACGTAGGCTACTGGCTTTTTGCTGAAACTAAAGTCTACAGTCAGGGCGGAAGAGAGCAATATGGCGGATTAGCAACAGTTACTTTAACCGTATTTCCGTTTTTTTAACAAGGCTAACTGACGATTTCGGGTCTTGTTGGGCATGTATGCAATGTTTCAGACAGTCCACTGTATCAAAGATTATTGTAAAGTACTACTGAATTGAACCCATAAAAGGGGTAACGGAAAATTTTAAATTACACTGCTATGTGAACTTTAGCTCTGTATTTGTAAGTAAGGCAGTCTTACGCTTTATTGGCATTGTATGATAGACTGTAAGGGTTACAGAACTTTGCATCTACAAATAAATCTGCTCAGTTGGGAAATTCAAGTTCGTCCAGAGGTAAGTAAAAAGAGAAGACTCTATACTCGAATTATAGTAGGCCTTATAGCCTACCATTTCCCAGAGGGCTGATGTTTCAAAAGTATCTACACTGGAGATAACTGGATGCAGAGTTTTGTATCTGCACAGTAAATCAAAACGTTTAGGTTTCAAATGCAATAATAAACGCGAAACTGTAACACTTTTTAAAAACAATAATGTGTTTATAGCCATACCTTAATGCAACGGTTTAAAAATCACTTTAACGTGTTTGATAATATGTAGCTTCAATGCATGTTATGTGTTATTATGATAGGTTTTATTGCAATAAGAGCTCTTTTGCTAAGAAGGTAATTAACTCTATCTTCACAACCGATCGATAAATGTGTTCAGCGAATGACAACAGGGTTCAAAATCTTACCGCCTGCCCGGCGGCACTCCAGAGGACGGTACACTACAGAACAGCACACCACTTGACAGTGTATTGAGGGATGTATGCTGCCCTGTGGGAAGAAGTCAGACGGGTCTTTAGTCTCGTTGAGAGTTGATTATAATCCAATAAGCACGCAAATGGGATTTCCAAGACCCCATGACGTGCACTTGTTTGCCGACATATGTCACGTGGGGGGAGTCTCAAAGCCAGGGCTTATATCGAATGATCAATACATAATTACAGTATCTTCTATGGAATAAAACATTATGATTGAACACATAAATAAGAAACTTCCTAGAAAAATATGTATCAAATTTTATTTGCTTGTTGATAAAAAATCATAAGGGCTAAAATAACTATTGCATGTATTTTGAGGCTATAGTGTGGCCGGGATTGTGCTGTGGTAACGTGATAAATCCAAGTGAAGTTTGAATTCAATGCTGTCCTGATATATATGCGCAGAGAACATGTTTTAATGTTATTCGATTACCAACGATTGGATGGTCTATGGTATATGCCCCATAATAAACCGTCTTGTGAAGTGCCGTCTTCTGATGTGCCGTTCTGTGAAGTGCCAGTAAGATTTTGAATACGTATCGTTAAGACCACTATTATGAACTTGCGTTTTGTCACTCTCTAATATAGTTCTTAGGAAAATTGGTATGTAGTCTTGTTTTATTTGTTCAGGTCCTGGAAATTTGTTATCGATGGAGCATTTGGTATTGATATGACGTAATTGAGTGGAAGTTTCTGGTCAATGTAATATTATAGACTAAGTAGGTCACATTTGGTGTATTTATCACCATTTGATGGAGGGTTGATTGGCGCTGTTGTTTACATTCTGAAGGTAGCTTGACAACCCGTATGACACTCCAGGGCTTGTAGCTCAAAATTTCATCGGTCATGCCCTGTCACGATTTTAATGTGCACTTCAAAAGGACCGACTAAGGTATGTGGCAGGCGTTTTCGCCCAACGAAAGTTTGGGAGAGAGCTGTTGGTCCAAACGTTACCATTACGGCTTATGGCAAATTAATAGGGCCTAGTGGTCTTGCGCCAGCTGCAACCCAATGACGACAATGTGCAAAATAACATCAAATCTTTCATCGAGACTTTGACACGAATGTATTGACGGTCCATTCAACTTTCCCAATACCCAAGTATTTTCGTGTCTCTGTTTTGTGTCTAATAATCCTATAGAAAAAGGATACTAGAGTTCGTTGTCACAATGTAACCATTTCTGCAATAGCGCAGCACCCATAGAATACTAGACAGCATATATTTAAAGACTCATAAATCAAGGTTAAATTACAGAACAAATATCTTGAATTAGGCCTACTGTATCGGTGAGGGAAAACAGAAAATGAAGCTTCAGAAGGAAATGAGCAGTGCGATAGTGATTTTGGATTAAGCGTTAATCCGCTTTAAGGCGCATTAAATCGGCGACTGTCAGGAGATATCAGGAAGTTAATGACACAGAGAAGATTAGTATTCCTGGCGTTTCCTCTAACTGTACATTACAAGATCTGTCCTGAAATGTCTCCAACGAGCAGATAACGTTCTCGAGTGAATCTCCAGCGCAACCTCAGAGTTATAAGTCTACCTGCATATTACAACATGAGGTTTGCTGACCGTCTTCTTTTCTACCTTTTCTGTTAGTCTTTTTATGGCTATTAATCCAGAATATATTTAACTTACACAGAGAGTTTATATGTGTTCAATACATAATTCGACACGTATGACTATTTGATATTAAAGCTTCTCACGAAAGCAATACTTACATCGAACCACTGTTCGATATATACAATTTTGTTAAGATAGGATAGTAATGAGGCTGAAGTAAAGTGGCTGTGTCGATGTAATTATACCCATAGCAAATGTTTATCTCTGTTTTCTCTCTCATTATATTCACAAAGGTCGGACAGTCACATCTATCTCTGAATTAGATTCGATCACTCTGTAGCCTGCCGCACACGAGCGATTCCGAGTTGGTGATTCTTCTAAAGTTAGTGACTAACACTTGGCATGATTTAAAAAATGTCTTTCATTGAAAATTGCGTAGAAATGTTAGCTTTGATTTTGAATAATATAGGCACAGGAGACGGAGCTATAGCACATTATACGTTCGTCAATATTTTTAAAATCTAAATCATATGACTGTCTCCATTACTGATTGGATCTACAGCTCATGGCTGCGAGTTTCTGTCGCATGTTTGCCGCACACGAAGAGATTAGTCGGCGACGAGTTGCAAAATATCAAACATGTTTGAATCCTCGCGGCTAGTCGCCGACAGTGTCTATAGTCGCGTCGCAAGCCTGTCGCACACGGAGCGATTTTCTTGCGATATTTAGTGACAGAAGGAGAATCGCTGACGTGCGGCTGGCTCAAGATTCTTAATTTCTTTAGATCATTATTTTCTGTAAATTTTTCAACGTCAGCTAACTTATTGGTTAAATTATGGTTCTAACAGAAAGAAAATTAATTAGATATGTTTTGTATATGTACCTCCGTATTTTGACTACAGCAGGCATATCTGTCAAAAACAAATGTTATATTGAATATTATTCGTTAAGTTTTGTTAATATTGTCAATTTCCATATACATTTTACATCGGCGCATCTGCTTGTTGGAGACGTAACAGGACAGATCCTGTAATGTACAGGTAGATGTTACACCAGGAATACAAATCTTCTCTGTGTCATTAACTTTCTGATCTCTCCTGACAGTGGCCAATTTAATGGGTCTTAAAGCGGATTAACTCTTAAATCCCAAATCACTATCGCGCGGTTCAATTCCTTCTGAAACTCTATTTTCTGTTTTCCCTCATTGATACAGTAGGCCTATTTCAAGAGAGTTGTTCTCCAATTTAACCTTGATCTATGAGTCTATAAATATATGCTGTCTAGTATTCTATATGGGTGCTGCGCTAGTAGAGAAATTGCTACATTGTGACAATGTATATCCCTTTTCAATAAGATTAGCGAGCACAAAATATAGGCAGCATTGGTATGAAGTTCATATACATAAATCTTGTCACCAGGGAGGGGAAACAACCAACCCACAAGGCCATCATGGCGATGTACTGGAGCTATGTGAAGACGTTGTATGCTATAAGAACACTGTTATTTGCTTTGTTCAATTGTGTGGGGATGTACTAATTCAAGACAGTGTATGGATACAAAGATATATACATATAGTTGTCTTCGTCCTTGTAATTTATTAATTTATTATTGAAGGTTTGGTATCTTTCTTGGCTCGAGGAATAAGTTATTTCCCTTCGTTCTTTTTAATTATACACGTTTGCTGCTAATCGGCTATATATCCTTGTACATTCCTACTTTTACAACACGGGACGCCGGCTCAATATTTGGCATATTGTGGGAAAACAGCTTCGCTCAGACGATTACTCGTCCTATTAAAGAGATAAGGTCAGAAAAACAAACAGATTAAAACTCGGATGAAAGGCCTCAAAGTCGTTGTTAATTTTCCCAGAGGTTCATAATATATATATATATATATATATAGAGTTAATCATTTAGGTTATATTAACCTGGGATTAAAATATGTATACATGTATTTGTAATCCCAGGTTAAACTGACCAGTATGACTATACATAATATATAGCTGAATTATTTGCTAATTGGCCGATTTGCGTTGGCACCACATTCAAGAGTATTTCAGTAACATTCAAATTTATATATATATTGTGCATTTTTTATGTTAATTGTTCCGATCTGCATCTTCCGTAAAAACATTAAAAGAAAACAATATGGAACAGGACCGACATATATAAGCGTTACATAAGTCAATAACATGTTTGGATAAAAAAGTCGTGATATTTTGTCTCTGTACATATTTTAACTTCGGTTTTTTTTTCAACTTCGATCTTTTTTTCTATCAATTAGACATTGTGATAACGAACTGATTATTGTTTGAAGGAACCTAATGACAACATTAGTAACGAATGGAATACATTCAGATGTTTAGCTTTTTTTGCGGGCAAACTAGGCAAAGAAGAGAATAATGGTGTTGTTTTTCATCTTGCCTCGGGAAGATGATTGAATGGTATACATCATTTAACAAAGCCGACATCCGCCAGTATATGGGTTCAACGGGAGATAGTCTATTGGCACATTTATGAAGTGGTGAAGTTAGTATGTTTAATAGCCAAAGCGCATTAGCTTTTCTGGTGAAATAATCGTATTAAACTAGGATACAATCATATCAAACATGAATTTGACATCAATCAACATAAATAGGCAACACTCTAAAGAAATTACACACTGCGTTACTTTCGAATAGGAAGTCCACTGTATTGAGCGGGTGAACATGCATTTATGCACATGTGTGCTTTATTTCTGATGATATACGGGTGAAATGTTAAAGGTACATTTTTAATCAAATCCCCAGGTAGACGAATGAACACCTCAACTATAGTCTGTTATTCGTCGGGGTAGCAGAAATGTAGAAGTGGTCTCTCTGTGATGTATTATTACTTCGTTTCACATTTACCCCCTGAACCACTTTATTTGGACTCGGCACGTCTCCGGAAAGCGACTGCGGATGAACAACCAAAGCCAAAACGATAGCCAGATCCTGGAAGCTCGACTTGCTGCAAAGTCGTGAGAGCAAAACGAAGAATCAATTAGGTGAGAAGTTATGGCTAGTCACGAGCCAATTGAGTGCTTTATATGTCTTCTTCAGTTTGTCAAATTGTAGCCAGTGTGTAGATTGTGAAACGAGAAAGATCACGGTCGTCTGTCTTGTAAGTGTTTGATGTTAAATAAAATACGTTATTAACAGTTTCCTTCGTATTTGTAAAGTGTGTGACACATACCCTTTCGAAAAAGATAACAAAATAAATTTTAAAAATGGATTTGTCCCTAACTAAACTTTATAATATCTGGCTGACAGCCTTAAGGTTCTCTGCGATATATACGGCCGTCTTCGTCACATGACTGAAACAAGTATAATATTAGGCCTGGTGTAAAAAGCCTCTCAGATAAGCTAAAACTCTATAAGCAAATTTAACTAACCAAAAAGTGAGATGAAGACTGACAACAAAAATCATAGTTAACCATATTAGACCTTATATAGCACACAAGAGAATATAAATCTAAACAACCTGAGATTAAGATTATTTAGAAAATAACAAATATTATAAATGACTAATATTAGTTTTATACATGTATGGCGAAAAAAAAAAAAAACCCCGCCTGCGGTTGTAAAGAATACAAGAGCTTCCGGGGCCTATAGGCGGCTCCTGGACCCTCATTTCATTTTTGACATGTAGCGCCTTTGAATAAGCAGCCTTTAAAGAACCATTGAAGCTTCTCAGGCAAACACTATCGAAAGATTTAGCAAGCTAAAAAAAGCCTGAGAAGCTTTTCCCACCACTGCAATCAGTTGTTTGTAAGTTTAATGGTTCTTTAAAGGCTGCTTATTCAAAGGGGGCTATGAAAAATGAGATGAGGGTCCAGGAGCCGCCTATAGTCCCCGGAAGCTCCTGTATTCTTCACAACCGCAGGCGGGTTTTTTTTTTTTTTAGCCAAACATTTATAAAAATAATTTTGGTCATT
>JARFOD010127988.1:0-14003 GCA_031763545.1 Mopalia muscosa
GTGATGTCCTGTATTTGTGTCCGTCGTCATATAAGTGAAATACCCTTGAGTACGACGTTAAACACCAATCAATCAAACAAAACAAACAAATATATGATGGCAGTGTATTCCAACAATAATTGACACAGATGAAGAGCGTTTCCATAATACTGGGAACTTAATTTTCCTCCAGTGCTAAGTAAAGACAGTAATGTTACTCTTCAAACAACTGCCCTTAGCCTTATTAGTGTTAAATGCCATGCTTAATGGTATTTCACTTATATGACGGCAGTGTATTCCAACTATAATTGACGCTGTTAGCACCACTAAGATGTGATGGTGTCCATAATGTTGGGACGTTTATTTTCCTCCAGTGCTAAGTATAGACAGTCTTGCTACTCTTCAAACAAACTGCCCTTAGCCACAGGACTCCTCATATGTCGATAAACCGTTTTTGTCTAAATGGTTCCATATAGTGCCATCCTTTTTTCCAAAAGAACCCTCAAACATTATTTCTCAGAGTGTAGATGTAGCTTTTCTTTGAAAAAAAGACTATGATGGCACTAGTAGAACCGAGATGTTTCCATAATGTTGGGAAGTAAATTTTCCTCCGTTCAACCAGCAATGTCGTGACAGAATAATTGACAATTAGTAAACTCTCAATACCTTTGGGGAAAAGACATACTATATTCGCCAACAAGACAGAATTGGCGAAAATAACCCGTTTGTTTTCCGCGACATGTATATGACTGGTGTGCGGGTAACGCGAACTTTCAGCTCACTAGCTTAAAGATTTCCATTGACCTGTCATCGATTTAATGTCAGAGACATTCATGCATTCAGTATTAATGTGTTTTCTTGGGGGACCTATCATTGGCATAGCTGAATACTTTAGTTCGCATAAGACATAAAAGCCAGTTAATCAAGTCGCTAAACCATTCAATGACACATTGGCTAACGCGTAGCAATTTACCCTAAGTAACACTTTCGTGAGAAAATGTCTCATTAAAAGGATAAACAAAACCAGACAATTAAAGTTGATTAGGTTTTGTTTGTAAGAGTAAAAAAACTAACCTCAATGATTAGCCATTATATCAACCACAAGTCATGTGTTCGAATCCCGGTTAAGGGAAGCAAATCTTTCACTTTTCAATTCAAAAAAATATATACATTTATATATTTTAAACAAATGAAGAGAAAAAAATATGCTTGCCTCCTCCGGGATTCGAACCCGGGACTTTTAGGTTACAAACCAAAAGCGCTACTGACTGAGCTACAGAGGTTCACCTCATATGAGACCAGAATCCTAACTCCGTGTAGACGGCGATTTATTTTCTCAGTACATAAAGCCCGGACAAAGGGACGCTAAATTAGCATCTTTTAGATCTACATATTACTCACAATTGTTTTTTGCTTAAGTAAATTCAAAAGCCTGGTTCTAGAATATATATATATATTCTGAAGACAAAACATGTACGTGTTTTCACCGAGATTCGAACCCGGACCTCAGGGTTAGAGGCCAAAAGCTACAGAGGCTTACGGCAGAATGAATTATAACTATATATATTATATATATATTTGTTTGTTTGAGCAGCTTAAACAATATTGGCTTAAATTTACACCAGAGAAGGTGAGTGGTGTTTGGAAAAGACACGATCTGCTGACTAGTGAATATATTGATGATATACCTATTGGGAACACTTACCTAAAACTCCCATTCTGTAGTTGAGGGTTACCACGATGACTTTACCGAAGCTAGCCAAGACACTTCCGTCGTAGGCGTTACCTGTTCCTGTCTCGTACGATTCCCCGTGAATAAACACCATGACGGGCATCGCCTCAGAGGTCGTATCATTGTGATCTGAAAATAAATAAATTAAATATTTAGTAACACGAAATATAGATACCGGAAACACAACTATATGGTAAATCTTTCCTGTCAATGGAGTGATATCCGGATAGATGTATATAACATAACACAAAATTATTCATAGTAACCTCTATCTTGATAGAAGACAATTGATTATTTCCTTGTAGCTAGGTAATATATAGGTATGGGTGATAATGACGTTAGTCTGGGACTACCAGTAGAAGCTTCAATTGCAGATTGTCGGATTTTGATTGCATTTGACACACCTGTTCTATTATGAAAATGTTTTTAGCATATTAGGGGTTCAGGATGTAGGCCCTGGTTATTATGGCTTTGTGTGGAATACCTCTGCCAAGAGAAAGTAATTAAAAGTAAGTAAAAGTAACTTGTACTAAGCTAGGAGGGTATCCGTATCCAAGTAAAAGAAAACAATGATCCACGGATATCAATCCAAGTCATCCTTCGGATAATTAACATGTCGTAATGATGTGCACAATCTAATGATATGACGGATAAAACGAAGCAGAAATGGTTACTCTGTTGTCGCTAGTAATATTCATATATAACTAGACCTCGATTTAAGGCACATGTCGGTGCCAACCATTCAAACAACAGGGATGAATATCAAACATGTAATTTTCATTTGTCCTTCACATCAATAAATACCATTTGGTGTGCAGTATTTAACACTGAATATACCAAGGACATTTTATCCGGACTACAGAAGCAAGTCACTGTTATAAGAGGAATACAAAAAAGAATTACTTGAAGCTGATAAATTAATAATCGATAGAATTTCTCGTTTCACTTGTTGTAGGAAGTTCTATCATCAAAGGTCGTGTGTAAGAAGGAGTTGAAGGTGGACATGTCGAGATGTCCACCATGTGGACAACAGTCGCCTTTAACTAGCTACCACAGACTGAATTATGAGCCCGTTAATAGCGAGTGCTGGGGTAGGTAGCTAAGGTTAATTGGGGTCATATCTATTCCTACCCTCCACGTGTCAGTCAGTAGACACAGGCTCCCGTCAAACTGTGTAAACCACCATCTTAAGTACTTTATCGATTTGCCAGCTCAAATTTACAGAACTGGAGGTTCAAGAGAATGCCAAATAGCTAGACTTCGTGTAAAAGACACTCGGGGATACGTTTGAAGTGGCCCGAGTGGAAGTATGTACTTCAAGTCAGCACGAAATGTCTCAACTTATTCCATACTCTTATCTCTTTGGTCAACATGTTGAACGGTCAGAATTTTCCCCGGAATATCAACGTCTCCGCATTTGGCTTAAGCAGTCTTACAAACGGAAACCTCCCGGGGAAAGTAGATCGACCATGCATTCAACGAAAACCGCCTTTCCCAAATGAAGACGCTCTGGCAAAATAAAAGAAATAATAGATTGGCGCAAAGGGGATTATTTTCCAATTATGGTAGAAATCGACAGATTGAGTTGGCATCCAGTTTGATTGCTGAGTAGCATAAGATTAATAAAGTTGTATGGAAAAGTGACAAGTAACAAGCAGACAGAAATAGGACGAACTCAGTTGTGGTAAACAGTGAGGTGAAGAAACGTTTAACTCTTTCCTTGAGCTTTCAATTGTTTGGTTCTGTTCCCTTCAGTTTCCTCTGAATGCTACGAAACAACCATATAAATGTCAACCACAGAAATCATAACCAATCCAATCATAAGTCGTGATTAACATATACTTTCATTTATGACGTAAATTTTACGATAGTTATTTTCTAATTTCAGCGGATCGATTGGACATGCTCACTTGATATTTTAGCGGAATGACTTTCAGTGGAAACATAATAGACTCAGAGTCTTGACGACGGGGAGAAATTAGAGAGCCGTGAATTCAGATTACCCCGTAATCTATAGGCTGATTAAAAGCTAAAGGAGCTGAAAGAGGATAACGTTTTGTCTGTTAATCATACAGCCTGTGGAGTTACACCTATTTATTTGCCCACAGATCATCTATCCTGACCTGTACTCACGAGAATCTTCCTATCTGACGTTGCGTGTATCGATGATTACAAACTAGGCGTAACGGCCAAATACAATAAACAGAAGGCCTTTGATGATTCTCTGGGAAACAGAGACGGTGATAACTTGTTCTTCCCGGAGGGCAGTGTGGCATTTCACGAAGCCAGATAATACTGCAATACACAGCCTGAACAATCCCTATCAGCACCTGGGGCCCTGTGACACAAACTTCAATTATATATGCCATGGTTTCGTGCTCCGCGTCCTTACAACAATTACCATATCGTGAACAGTGGATACAGCTCAAAGGAGTCTCTTAGCGCCGGAATTTACTTCGCAAACATAGCATGCCATCGCTCAATATTCATTTATTCCAACAGGTGAACATACAGCGTCTGCTACAGAACATGATTTGATAATGCTTACTTTGTAGGTCAAAAATGCAGAATTTTTTAGTAGAAATGTTGAGTTATCTCAGGTCTACCGCCTGTCGAATAAAGGAGTCAGTCGTCTTGACAAAAGGCTATACTGCAATACATATGCCTCGTTTTTAAGGATAGAAAAATACAAAATAGAAGGACTTCAAGCTATGTTTGATCGAAAATGTTCATTTTGTGGTGTTTATGTTATACAGTGCATATCAGTTGTAGACCCATGGGAGCCTAATTCTCGAGCCTAATGGTAAATCTATAAATTTTATTTATGTTGGTTTATTTGGGGTTTAACGTCCTACTCAAGGGTATTTCACTTATATGACGTGTCCACTTCACACGGTTCATTGCCTTAATACGATGGAAAAACGGGAAGAAACCTTGTTAACCCCCGCCCCTCCGCCTCCCACGATTGCCGAATCCAAATCATATGACACCCATATACCTGATAGTCCACAGAGAGACTCGATCCCGTTTACGGTAAATTGGAGTAAAATTAGGAAGCGCGCACGCTATCACTAAGTCACGGCCGCGTGCCCCTTTAAACTTGAAGGTGTACCTACACTGGAACTGTGTACACATTCACGAGCTGAAGTCAACAGTTTTTTACGGTGCTTCTCCGAAATGTCATTCAAATAAATTAAAATAATTATTGATAGTGCGAAAGGAATGTTCAGTAATCACCAAGACACTCAGACAAGGCAGCAAAAAAAGCAATCTAATTCCTCAGTTTTATTAGAACGAAGAGGACGTATTGAGTTAAGTAACAAAAAAATGAAGTTGAAGTCGCGCGATTAAGCTTGATATCTCACAATTAGCATTAGGTAAATTGGCTCAAAAAATTTAAAAGCAGCCACAAGTTTCCGTGATGAAGGCAGGGCTTAAGAAAAACATCGATGCATCTCTGCGCCTAAAGGTCCCTAGTGCATTGGATTCAGCTTCCGCTAGACCTCGCTTCAGCTTACCCCATTCCGTGTTTCATTCACAACAAATGACCAATCCTCAAACAATGAATCGGTTTGATGAGAAAGCGATAAAGTGAAGTTAACCGTAATAGTTCACTTAATGCCAGTCAGTTAGTTTGCAACACTGATTTTGATGTCGTTAGATGAGAATGAGGGCTATGGCGTCCACCTCATAAACTGAGCATTGTCAAATTCATGATTGTCACATAAACATTTATGTTGCGGGCTATTTGTGATGATAGTCTTAACATAAATCTTTAAATGGCTTATTTTCTTTGTAATGTTGATTTTTATATAAACATTTATGTGGCTTGTTATTTGTAATGGTAGTCTTAACATAAATCTTTGCGTGGCTTATTTTCTTTGTAATGTTCATTTTCATATAAAGTGTGATGTGGCGTGTTATTTGTAAAGTTCATTTTCATATAAAGCGTGATGTGGCGTGTTATTTGTAATGTTCATTTTCATATAAAGTGTGATGTGGCATGTTATTTGTAATGTTCATTTTCATATAAACAATGATGTGGCTTGTGGTTTGTAATGTTCATTTTCATACACGTGCACATGCCGTGTTATTTGTAATGTTGATTTTTTATACAAACATTAATGTGGCGTGTTATTTGTAATGCTAGTCTTAACATGAATCTTTATATGGCTTATTTTTGTGTAATGTTGATTATCATATAAACATTTAGACGGCATATATTTGTCATACTATCGTTATTTCAAAATAACGCAGAGTATTTCATTTCGACTATGGGAAGATGTGTTTGAGAGATGGCCTCCAGGGAGGCTAGCCTTGGAACAAATCGAACTACCCAGTTTAAATACAGTTATAGCATCAGTACTATAACTTTGTTTAAATGATTGGTGTGTAGGGGCTGGTAGTCGAAAACACCTTCTAACAGTATGCTTTTCGGTATGCATTCGTCACAGTTGAGGAAGCAAAAGTAGGAAGAAGTTAATCATACCAATACACGTTACTGTAAACAGATGTGACAGGATCAGACTACGGTATGTGAGGTTGACTTAGTACACGACACCATCAGTAGGTTACAAGAAATCTAACGGCACTAAACGCAGTCTACTATTAAACTGGGTGAAAACCGTCGCGAATTCTATGCTATGTCTCACAAAAAAATATCAATTGATCATTATTATTTTTTACTTAATTGAAACCACATCACATTAATAGTGTTCCTCATTATCAATTCGAAATATATTCATATAATTAACATATAATCTTCGGTTTTGACTTATAATATGATTTTACCGGGAGGCAAACTTAGCAGCAAAATAAACCCGTGATAACCACCACCGATTCCCTGAGCAGTTAAGCGCACATTTCCCGTCCCAGCGTAATACCCAACCACAATTGTGCTTTTTATTTTCATCATTAAATCGAGATAATGTGGTGTTCCTTGTGACAATCATTCCAATGATTTGTGCGTTTAAATTATTTACATTCACGACTGAACTGCCTGTTCGTGTGTTAGGCAATATGGTGGGGGCGATGGTGATTTTATAGCGAATCGGTTCCTTGTGACATCTAGTCTACACGGCCATTCCCTGTCTCGCCATGAACATCTCCTCCGCCCCAGGCGCTCAATTGAGGACGCTCATGGATGGATTGAGACAGACGAGCATTGGACGATAATTTGTCCACTGGCTGCCCAGACCGGACCTATGAACCCCCCCAATGTCGGATAATCGACAGCACTTTGATCAAGAGCCGCAAGCAGCAATCTAAAAGTGTTACCATTTTCGGATGAATTGTCTAAGATGACACGAAGCCACGCGCTAATATGAGATGGTTACCCTTGTAATCTGTCCGCACCCTACAGTGTTGAGTTTCGCGAGTTGATATGAGCGAGTCATTCTAGAAGCCCATGAGGCCATTAGATGCTGGCAGAATAGAAACTAACCTATTGATCGCAGACTTTATAAGAGCTAGGATGAGCTATAAAGCAATCTTACTTCACATTAAGTCAACAACTTAGATGACAAATGACGTGGGTCAGGCAAATACTTAGTTCAGAATGTTCGGAGAGTGGAGGAGATGCATGCAGAGATAATGGTCGATACGATGGACCTGTGTAAAGGCTTCAACAAACCAACATGTGCCGGAAGAAGTCAAGACTTTACACCACAGAACGCATGCAGTAGTTTATATTAATGATTCAATATTTATCGCCCATTAAATATCTTTGCAAACTCTTAGAAATAATGCTTCTTTCAGTGTTCTTTATAAAATAAAAAAACCATAACGGCAAAAAAAGGCTCAGTATAAAAGATGAAACCATCTTTATGAACCATTCAGACAAAAACGGTTCTTTGATATAATTAGAAAAGTAGAAATAATTGGAACAATGCTCCATACAGAACAAAAAGGGTTCCAGCAAAGCCATGACTGAAGAACCCTAACGGATTTCCTTTGGAGCCATATGTTTCTAGGAGTGGATGCCGTTATTTCAAATGACCATGGAAAAGTTATTGATTTCTCGTCCTGTCCATTTATTAGATATATAACTAAGGGGACATTCTGGAAAAGCTGCCTCGGCAAAAATATATATTATATGTTATAATTAAGAACCTGGAACCGGAGGGCGGATTATGCGGAGAAGTGTTGCCTTTTAACCCTGTACATTTATATACATATATTATGAAATTAAACATTCTGGTAAAGATGCATCGTCAAAAATTTACTTGATACATGATACAATTAAGAAGTCGGAACCGGGAAATTGGTGAGTGAATACGTTTAGAAGTATTGGTTTTATGATCTTGTCTATTTTTATACATCTAGAATGAATGAAACATTCGGGAAAAGTTGCGTCCTCAAAAATTTGCTTGTACAGGATACAATTGAGACGGTGGAACAGGGGGAAGTGGTGAGTGAATACGTGGAAAAGTATCGCTTTATGACCTTGTGCATTTAAATACTGATACAATGAAATTCAAATATTCGGTAAAAGTTGCATCATCGAAAAACATTTTTATCAGATATAATTAAGAAAATGGAACGGGGCAGGGGAAGTGAATACGGGGAGAAGTGTTGCCTGGCGTCTCTGTGTACTAGGAATAGTCACCGAGTAATGATATAAAGACTTAGTTAACTTAAACTCCCCCAGAGATCACCAGTTCGATTAAAGTTACAATTTCCTTGACTGCTTGGTATTGTGCTGGGATTGGTTACTCTCCTCGGGTGGAGGAAAGAAAGTCTATAGATCATCTACTATAGACGAATAGTCTCCTTAAGCTTTAAGTAAGCGGTCAAATTAGAATTGGATGTTTTGCATGTCCAACTGCGACTTGAGAGTCCCATTAGACTGAGTTGGCAGACAAATAGAAGTGTATTATAAAGTTATTCCACCTGTTCCATTCCATCGTCGAGTTGGCCAGAGAACTCCCCAACTAAGTGATTAATACCTTTGTTTTCACTTCCTGCATAGACCTAGAGTTGTGTTTACCCAAGAAAATCAATCTTGTGGGATGAACAGAGATCTTTTGTACTGGTAAGTTTTTAACACAAAGCAGTTCATCGGTTTAAATCCAAGTATATTATGTTGGACCATTACTTGATCAAAATTTCCACAAAAATCTTAATTGCGCTCTTCAGAATTCAGAGCATATTTCCAGGGTACCAATTGGATTAAGTACCTTGTGATCGATTGTTACGTGGCGGATGCTTATTTAAAAAATTAAAAACAAATAACCATGCGCGTATATTTGTCAAGGACTAATAACGCGAATTCGATAACATAATGGGCTTCTTTCATATGCATACGAAACAGGTACAACTAGAAAATGATGAAATAATCTACGTATTTGAAATATATGCACCAGCTACAGGCTGAGATACACCTGTGATGAGAGTTCATGACACAGAATATTGTCGATGGGCAGGTAACAGTACATTTGTAACTCAACAAACAAAAATCGATTCACAGGGATTAATGCATTCCAGCTCCCCCCCCCCCCCCCCCCAGGACCCCTTCCCTCTCACTCCCGAAACCCCTTCCCTCTCACTGGACAAGGTGTATT
Organism: Mopalia muscosa; assembly: GCA_031763545.1. Classification (NCBI taxonomy): domain Eukaryota; kingdom Metazoa; phylum Mollusca; class Polyplacophora; order Chitonida; family Mopaliidae; genus Mopalia; species Mopalia muscosa. The sequence continues at coordinate 9,274 of JARFOD010127988.1, forward strand.
TTATAACTGCCATTATCCACAAATTAATTTCTTAGAACAACACAATCAATATAATTTAACAAATTCTGAACTTTCATGTGACAAGGAAGAGAAGTGACAAGATAAGTCAATGCTGTACTTTGAACAGTGTCGAGGACGAATGCCGTGTTATTTTGGGATGTACTCTATGTAAAAATCTTCGCATGATTGATGTTAAACTTTGTTTTTGAATAAAAACATTCGTATTTAAATATTTTATTTATTTTAATTTTTTTTATCTATGACTGCTTTATAGTGAAAGACACAGTTCTTGTCGATCGGTGTGGAAACAGTGTTCATCGATGTGTTTGCCCTTCGAATGCGTTCATTACAGCACAAACACCGTGTCGAGATCCAGCGGTGTCGGCAGATTGAAGCTGCTCACAATGTCTAGTAATCTGATGGTAGGTGCGTAATTCTTATCAACATGGCGAGTCTGGATACAGGGGTCTATTTGCTAACTCTAAAACAAAACTGCGGAAAACGACAAAATTCGACACAGCGGATAATACAGAGTCAAACGGAAATTAACACAAGGATATAAACGGAAGTGACGTCATCTTATCGCACCATTATCCGGACATTCGATAGACCAAGGTTGTCAAGGTATTAATTGACTGACATAGAGATAGTGTCATGCGCTACATGATACTACCGAACTGTGTATCCACTCTAAATACCAACAATACTGGAACCAAATATGCGTAGCCCAATTCTTCTACATGTTAGTTTGGAAATATTGAGACTAAATCAAGTATTGTACAGCTAAAAATAATATTGAGTAATTGGACATATGTATTCGTTCGTTATTTGACCAGAGGAATCAACTAACGAAACCCATTTGAAATGTGTGGTGTAGATGGTACACGCGTTGATGTATGTATACGTTGAAGTTTTTTGAGACCAATATAGACATTTGTAAGCCCCTAATTCGGGTAATTACACAATATTACGTAAGTTTTTCTCTACTGGAAGGCATTTTGTTAATCTGTTTGTGCTAAAACGATCAAACGAGACAATCCTATCCAAAATAGTACTTATTTAGGTACATTGTTCTAAGGCTGTAGGTATACACTTGATTCTTGTTATACGTAGTGAACCCCAGTCGGTCTTTGATAAGCAATGGCGTTTCTCTCTTAACTCGCAACACAAGCTAACTGATCTTTAACGAGTTGAGTGGGTAAGATGACCCAAGCCAGTGGAACATTTAAAAAAACAGGCTAAAACTCCTGGTAGAATAAGGTTTTCCCATTTAGTTTAAGATAACGCTATCTATCTTATTCAAATCAATAAAAACTATCGCCAAGATAAACTGCACAGTAGATTGAAATATGTACGCACTTAGCTTCCTCGAGGGCATTGTGTCTGAGTGAATATATATAAATTGGTATAAAAAGTCTCTAATAAATGTGCTAAACTATTTCCGGGAAATATTTGTTAATTAAATTTCAAGTTAGAAGCAGACTGGTCAATCTGAAAATATCTGATAAGTGGTTCCCTGGCTGGTGAACTCTTTGACTAGGGTCTATGTAACATATGATGCGGATGAGATATCAATAAGATGGCGTCTATTTCATAAGTATTTTATAATGTCTTGAGCTAGGTAATGGTTGGTTTTCTGACTCCGCCAAGTATCTATTGTACTGTATAACACCCTGGTCTAAATGCATATAAGATAGAATCGGTTTGATAATATGTCTGGGAAAGCCGACGGTTAACCTTTTCTATGTTAACCTCGCCAGCAAATTAAATAAAAACTCAAGTAAATTGAAAATAAAGCATAGGAAAAAGAAAGGTCCTGAATGATCGTTGGGCAATGCTGCATTGGGTATTATTTATTACAGAGAGGCAGAATCTTATTGATCAGAGTGGACAGAAAAACCGTTTACAGATTGTGCGTTTAGTGGGAAAACCTGTTGAGAGATTGGAAGGAAAATTGATGGAGGTAGTTTGGGCTGGATGATAGCTGTGTGAACCATTAGCTGTCACTTCATCAGGACGGCAAACAGTTCCAGATTGGAGAAACGTTTTTCTAAAGTTTGCCAATACTTTCAAATGTGTGTTGACTCTTTACTGGGGTTTGCCCGCAACCCAGAACACAATTTATAGATAGTGTTGCAAGCTTTCCTGGAGAACACATTGGAAGTGGCTGGGGAAATTGTTGTTACAGGCCAGCATCGCACTGAGCTTGCCGGCTCATTGTTGATTCGGTAATGCGGTAGCCATTATTATATAGACCATTTCTTAACATCAAACGGATTCTAAAATATAAATAATTTTCTAATTCCATCTGATATGCCTATCAAACCTAATGTTGACCATTATTTAAAACTCCATGAGCCCCGATGCATATCCGTATTGCTCAAACAAAGAATCAGCCACAAAAAAAATCATCAGCAACCAATCAATCAATCAGAAATAACTGAGTCCCTTTTCAAACATTTAAATAAATGTCTATACTTATTATCGCATTTTCCCCAACATGACTTATTACTCACTAAAAGATAAACAATTGGGACTATGAGATATTGTTAGGCTGGATCAGCTGATGTAGTTTGTGTTCTGCTTCACTCAAGCGTATTATTAACACAGATTCGCTAGAACACACAACAATGTGAGTGCAAAATATGCTAAATACGATAACACGTTGGTATCGTTGCTGACAATGACAGTCGCTTTTCGGCCAAAAATGTACTGACACTGTGGCGCTTTTCAGTATCTCCTTCGCCTGACAATGTACTGACATTGTGGTGACGAACAGTATCTACTTCATCTGACAATATACTGACACTGTGATCATATGCAGTATCTCTGTCAAAACGGTACAGCAATGTTAATAATTTACAGCCGCTTCTCCGATTCACACAAGGACAGGGCAAAACAACCGATCTACTGATATTTATGGAATGAAGTTAAATTTGTACTAGGAATCCATTTTTTTTTTTTACCGCGTTTCAATCCAGTGTACGTTTTAAAGTTTACAATATGAAAAGGCCTATCGTTTCTTCCCAAAGAATGTATTTAATTGGCTGCCATGCTTATGCAATATTTAACATCAAGTGGCTTAGCGATCGTTCCAATTTATATATAATACACACTCACACATATACAACAACAAGAACGCTATTGGGGAGTTCAGCAAGATATATGTGATATAACATGGGCATACAAGAACAGCATAGAGTCTGTTAACACATACTACCAGCCTCTGAGAATAGACAGACAGCTGACAAGCATGTCCGCTATAGACCTATAGTTTATGATATGAAATTTCATCAAATGTTGGCATCAGTTTATGCGGATGTGAACAACTACGAGACCATATGCCGTATTTGTGGTCTACTAGTATAGGAACGGTCCGTTGTGTCAGAGAAAAGATTCCCTATAGATTCCAACAACTCGTATCAAACCTACTGCTACGTTTACGTGTTCCTGTCAGGAAAGAAAACAGACGGATAATTTGAGTTATTTAAAGATAACATTTAGACATGAGCACCACATGAAATCTGTGTACAAAGGCACACAGCCACGTGTTCCTATCGTTGAAGACGAGCAGACTATGTGATTAGTGAGCGCAGACTGCATCTCTAGAAAACAAACTCTCTATACAGGAGACATCATTAAGGCGAGGTTGTTTTATTTTCACACATACTAACACAGGACCCAGGCACAACTAACCCCATTACATAGTATATCTCCTGACATGTTTTCTTAGAGAGAGAATATTATTGTGCTACATGTCTCATCTGCCGTTAGTATGTTTTTGATAACAAGGTTTATTTTACACAAAGGACCACACAGTACATAGGCTAATCATATAGAATGGTACGAACGCTCCAAAGAATGTGTTAACACAAACACCATATCTGCTCATTTGGTCAGCATACACCACTATCCCTATAGATGAGAGACAGAGGGCTCTTGTAAATTCGGAACCAAGAAAACAATTCCACTCGACATGCTGAGCGAATATGGACCCAGGCATTTGATATATTGAGTTGTTTGTTTGTCTGATTGGGGTTTAACGTCGTACTCAGGGTATTTCACTTATATGACGACGTGCCAGCCAAATGGGCGAAGGAAACCACTATCAGCACCACTCGAAACAAACAAATACAGGACGGGACAAATACAGGACGACAACAACAGGACGTAATACAGACGCCACAAACTGATCGGCTTTCTGTTCCCCTTAAGAAAGTTAGTACGATCTACATAGCCAAACCGACAAGCAGACACTGTTAACTTACATGCGATATATATGTGAGCTTGTTGTATTAATGGTTAAAGGGAAACAACTCTAGTGGATTTTTTTTATTGTTTTGCTGTACTAATGTTAGAGTTACGGTTCTTTCCACTAGACCCGAAAATAAAAAGCGAAATAGATCTTGTTTACATGCGTAGCCTTTCCACAACTGTTTTGATGTGATGTCGTGTAATTGCAGCTACTAAAAGTTGTTCAGTTTGAGACGATTATCTTCCGTAATGTGATACACACTGGTCAAACGTGTATTGAACTGGATGGCTTGAGCTGTTTTGATTTTGTACTTCTCACGAAAGCTGTATCCTTGGTTACCAGATGTTGATATTTCTCATTCAGGCTCCCTGTTGATAACAAACAGTTACTATTACCAAAATAAAATATTGGTTGTCGATTATTTTATTTTATTGTTTTAATTTTTTTTTTAAAGCTTTATTTACATGGGAGCATA
>JARFOD010127999.1:0-14000 GCA_031763545.1 Mopalia muscosa
CATTCTTGTTATCACTATATCTCAGGAACTGCTGCTCCAATCACATAAATATTTTATTCAAAGCTTCCCTACATGGTTTAGTTTTGCAGGTAACATTTTGGTTCCTCTCTGTCTGTCCGTTCATCTTTAATTGGGTCATTTATCCATAATTTACACATTTTTTTTATCAGCTAATCTTTAATACCTCCATTCCAATCAAGTTGATATTTTGGATTTAGCATCCTCATAAGGTCTAGCTGTGCTGGTCTCATTTTAGTTTTGATGCATTTATTCATTCTTTTGTTATCCATTTGTCTTCTGCAGTTCTATGCATATTGCTATTTCTTGTTATCACTATATGTCAGGAACTGCTGCTCCGATCACTTTTATGTTTTGTTAATAGCTTCCTTTCATGGTCTAATTTTGCAGGTTTTGGTTTTGATCCATGTAATGTCTGTCTAACTTTTTAATATACCTAGTAAACACAACATTTCCTATACTGGCTTATGCACAAGACAGAAAATCAAATCGTGAATCTGTCCCGTCACTCGCGATAGGTATCTAATTTTTATAAAAAGTGTATTTATGTACCCAAAATCTCAATACTTTTACGGGGGTGGTTGGAGGGAGCTTCAAGTTGCCCTGGTGCTCTCAAAGCTAAAGGGGAACAGGAAGCCAATCTGTTTGTGTCTGTATTGCGTCTTGTTTTTGTCGTCCTGTATTTGTCCTGTCTCGTCTTTGTTTGTTTGTTGCCAGTGGTGTCGAGCATGGTTTTTACATAAGTGAAATACCCTTGAGTACAACGTTAAACCCCAATCAAACAAACAAACAAACAATACTTTTACTTTGCAAATATTAAATTTATGACAGATGGCATTTTGTTATTTTAAAAACGTATCCTCCATAAATTAGTTTCATTTTTGGTCAAGGGAGGCCATTCCCACTATTTGTGGACACTTTGAGTAATGTCATGAGATTTACTATAGTAAACTTCCGAAAAAGAGCTCCGGTAATGCATTCTCCATCTTTGGGCATGTTTCTGATCTACATTCCTTTCGCTTCTACAGTCATTTGAGTCTGTCGTCATATAAGTGAAATACCCTTGAGTACGACATTAAACACCAATCAAACAAACAAACAATCACTACTACAGTCTATAGATCGTTCTCCAAAATTTGAGAAAGCATTGCTAGAAACAGCTTCTTTTGTTCGTAATTAATGAGTTAATTAATTACGACTGATTTAAAACCCGACTGATTTACCAAGACACAATCGAGAGAAGTCAGATATTTTTGTCTATGTAGCCCCTCCCTTATAAATATAAAATCATGTGAGTGAAATAACCTTAAGTATTGCGTTAAATCCTAATCAATGAAACAAACAAACGAAAAAATTTATTTTTGCACTCTATAGATGCCCTTAAAGAAAATAAGTTTTACAAAGAATTTCAACTTCAATTAACCTTGCTGCACAAAATATATGTATGTCTCCATGGTAAAACAAATAAATAAATTTTAAAACATATCGCAACTTGCCCGAGCTATTTCATAGATGTTATAAAACTTTTTTAAAATATCACCCCAATCAAACAAACAAACAAACAAACAAACTATGTAGCCATGACAGAGGACTGGCATGTCCCTGGTGTCATGTAAAACAAAACACAAAGTAGCCCAACACCAAAACTGACCCTAACATAACCCTAATCTCAATCATAACTCTAAACTTGACAATAAAAATGATGTCATCTTACATGCAGGACTTAACTGACTTTTTCTATTCTATCTTACAGCCGGACCCTTCCTCTTTAGATTACAGGATAGCTGTTTTAAAATCTGATGATTTGGCCTCTCAACTCCAGGCTTGTGGGGTATGCCTATTGAACGTGGACTCCAAGAGTAAAGCATTCAACGAGGAAAAAGACGGATCAAAGCTTACATATGGGGGACGGCAATATCACACGAGCTGTGCTAACTTCTGGGTGAATTGTGTCAGTCCTATGCTCCCTGCACTCTCTCTACCAGATCTCTTGTAACATTAGGCTCTGGTTATTTCTTTCAATACGCAATTTCTTGGTTACATGTTTCTCATCAAGGTTGTGTCACTTTGTCAAATAATTCTGTTCCTTCACAAAAGGAAGAGTCAACCCACAAGTAGTTTCAATATTCACAATGGGTGGTTGAACAAAATTAAATAAAGTGGAAAGCTGTAGACTGCCTTTCTTCTATTGCTTTGAATTTTGTTGTTTAAAGCGTAAAAATGTTAAATCCATTTTTCTGTAAACCAATTACCACTGCCTAGAGAAAAGGCGTATTTACCCTGCTGTCTCGCAAAGTAACAAACAATTTTTAGAATTCATTTTACACAAAAAAATGATAACCAATTTTTTTTAGCAGAGTATATCACCTACATATTTTCTAACTGTTAGTCTAATTCACGTGAAACACAATTGGATTTTTTTTTTTTTGTGTGTAGTTCAGACAGTATTAGTATATTAGTATTTTATAGTTAAAACATATTCTAGTTCAGAAAAATGTGTAGACTGCTTCCCTTTTGGGGGAATCAAACCTACAACCCTTTGAGTTAAGTACAGAATGATCAACAGTAATTGCCTGCCTTCTGTACTTATCAATCAGTTAATCAATCAGTCAATTGATCAATCCGAGAAAACAAATTTTCAAAATTGCTATGTACAATCTGCTTAGACAAACTTTTTTTTTTTTTTTTTTTTTTTAATGTTAGGAACAGCAATTGCTGAATAAAAGTATAAATGACATAAAATTCCAAATGAGTAACAACAGCAGGAGATTAATGCTCATTTTGCTCCATGACAGAGTCTAAAGTGGCCCCTGGCCATGGCTGAGTGGTAGGGAATGCGCTTCCTATAACTGAACCTGCTTTGATTTACCATTCTGAATCAAGTCCGCCTTTCGACCATCAGGTATATGAGCGAGTCACATGTCGTGGCTCCGGCAATTGCGGCATCATGTAATTATCTTGTCTTTGCACTATTTCTTGCCAGAAGTGTCTAGACTGGTTTATTTCATGGCTTGCCTGGTGGTCTCCGAGCTTAATGGGAACAGGAAACAGATCTGTTTGTGTTGTCCGAATTGTGTACTGTCTTGTCTACGTTTGTTGCCAGTGGTGTCAAGGAAGGTTTCCTTCACCCATTGGGCTGGCACGTCATCATTTCAGTAGGTATGAGTACTTACTTGATGTTAAACCCCAGTCAAACAAACAAAACAATCTTACATTGTGTGGGTTGGCCTGCCTACATATGAACAAAATTACCTATTATACTAAGGCATGACATAAAACTTATATTAACAATCAAAAGACAAGGATTCTTTCAACAAGACCTGTCACCAGGTGAGGGGCTGGGACTAGATTTTAAAATATATATATTTCACAGATATGAGGGCCTAGGCACTACCTGGGCCACCTTCTGTTATATTGTGTCAACATAAAGCTGAGGACAGCCATGTGAATGATTTTAAAGGCTAATGATTATTGTGTCAACACAAAGCTGAGGACAGCCATGTGAATGATATTACATATAAAGATTACATCATTAGCATTTAAAATTTTCGTACTAGAGGTAGTTTTAAAAATATTTTCATGGTCTTATTTGAATGAACTGTTTTTAATCGTGAAATGTTTTAAACATATACATGTATAGATGAATCACCTTTTAATTCAAACAAAGTTCGGCTACAAGATTGTAGGCCAGTAATGTGAAAGTGAAATTCAATTGTGTTGATTTAAGATTGGAACCCTCTGGCTCCAGGTAGGATGTTTCAAGGATACGTATCATCCTTTATTATGTACTGAGGGAACATTAATCTTTTCTAACAGCAAAACACCGCCAAATACGGAACATTTAATGCTGTTTTAGTTTGGTTTGTTGCTATTTAATGGGCATTGAGTGCACCAGTAACTGTAAATACAAACTTAACTTGGTAGGTGTAAATTGGGGCAATTGCCCTTGGGTCAACTTTATTCACTTATCAGTGACTCAATCAATCAAAATCGGGGAAAAGAATAATATAAACTTACCTTGGTAAGTGTATATTAGAGCAAGTACCCTTTTGTACACCTTTAATCACCTATCAATGATTTAATCCAACCAAATCAGTTACACAAAGTATCTTTGGGTAGTCCTTTTGGATAACCTTGGGGTTATGAGGTTTCTTCAACACTAGCTATTTAGTAGCAAATAAAGTTTGTACATGCAACTCAAGAAGATGTCTTCTTTATCCTAGGCTTTTATTATGCACTAATCTCCTTTTAATAATTGCAGAATGCAAATCTAAAATATCTTTTTCGGCTTTGTACTCCATGAGTAGATGGGCAGACTGGTTGTTGTTGAAATTGTGCTCAAAGGGTCACTTCCCGTGATGGATTTTGCAGCCCTTGGGCACTACTGATTCCGATTTCAGTTCATTGTGACGTTGATAGCCAAATTCTGACAATACTGGCTCTCTGATTTATTTGGGTTATGAGTCAGCCAATCAGGGAAACAGGGAATACACATCAGAGAAACAATCAGAGAAACAGGGAATACACATGGTTGAAAGGAAGGTGAAAGAATCACATCATACCTGTCATGTAATTAATTTATTTAATTATTTTCACTTTAAAATGTAAGATTTAATTTTGAGAGCATGGACTTCTTTATTTGATCACATGATTTGTTTGTTTTATGTTTATTTATTTTTTGTTTTAATTTATTTTATATTGTAATTTCAAATTATATATGAAACTTGATAAGCCTGTTGCAGAGACTGGCTACTCTAGCCTAAATCCCAAAGCATGGTGACCAGCTTGTTCATGCCCTCTGGTGGTGTGTGGGTAGAACCCCTCCATGTGGGCAGGAGAGTCTAAGTTTTAGTTAGAGGCTGTGGCTCAGTGGTAAGCTTGTTGATAATTGATCCTCCTTCAAAGTATCCTACGGTGGATCAACTCTGCCAGTTGGTAGGTAGGTTGTTTTTACGAGATTTCCTTCTGGGTTTTCCAATGTGTTAAAGTACATCAAGTTATACAGGGACAATCCCTATTTATATAAGTGAAATACCCTTGAGTATGACGTTAAACCCCAATTTTGTGAGTAAAACAAACAATCTTAGTGCATTTTTTTCTTTACATATTTCTTTTTTTCCCCATGGCTGGTTATCTCAGTTTTCTTCTGGAGATTTTTGAAAAGTTTGACTGTTTAATTTTAAAGAAAACAAATTTTCTAAGCATATAATGATAAAGAATATAGAATCACAAATATGTAAATTTGATAATGATCCAATAATAATATTTAATCTTATTGCAAGTTGAAGTAATGTCAACAGTGAAAAATAGAGTGTGCTTTTTATTCTTTACACCAAACAGATCAGTTTATTCAGTAGAATCTCTAAAAAACAAAAAAAAAGGTGCCTCATTTTTTAGATTTTGTTAAGAATGATATCAGTGAAAAGTTTTGACTGCACAACCTTTTAAGAAACGATAGGGCAAACTTTAACCCAAAGGGTGAATGAAAAACAGTAATTTTGCTTTTTAAAATGCAATGCATTTGAAGTCTCTACAATGAATCCTTTTCCAGAAATAGGCAAGTTTCCATGCAGAATCCACCAAAGTCTTTGTTTTGTCTAATCAATGTATGCTGAAGCTTGTATATGCCCATGACTTAGTGGTAGCTTTTGCGCTTACTAAACTGAACCTGCTTCTATGTACTGATCACTGGATCAAGTCCGCTTGTGGATCAGCAGGTATATATAACGAGTCACATGGTGAGTCACATGGTGTGGCTACGGCAATCCCTGGGTTTCCTCCCTAATAAGGCTAGGTGTAGTGTGAAGTGGACAATTTGTCATCATATAACTGAATTAAACTTGAGTACTATGTTAAACTAAGCTGGTATATAACTATAGTAATAACTCTATTGAGTACAGTGAGAGAGTATCGTGTAATATTCATTTTTTTATGCTGATCACTGGAATTACACCTCAATAATTGGCAAAAATAAACACATCTGCGAGCAGGTCGGCTGTGATAATCCAATTAATGTAAACACTGTGGTAATGATTCACTAGGTCCATTAAAGGCCCAAATTTACCTATTTGTAATTTGAACTTCATAACTTTTTTTCACTTTCACAAATTTAAATTTTCCAAAAAAAAAACTATGTCAATTTTCCTCCCAGTGGATCAAGCAAGATTTGAATACTCTTAACACAAACTATGTTAGTTTTCACAAAATTGTTAACATCTAAGTCCAGTCTAAGGCTGGTATGAAAACTGTTTTAAAGTTTCGTACCTATCGGGAAATATAGCTAATATACAATAATTCCCAACACTAAGTCGAGTACATCATTCTATAAAAAAGACCACTTAATAGAATTAAGGTTTGTGTAAAAGTATATATTTATTTATCCAATTCATTGTGATCAAATTACCATAGTTTGCAAATCACGTTTTTCAATGTTCTACATAGGGTATTTTAAGCACATTGTGATGTTTTTGTATTGTGTCTTGTAATCGTCGTGTAATAATAGTGATGAGGTTGATGGTTTTCTTCCCCCCACTGGTCGTTCTGTTTGGGGGGTCTTTTTAGTATATCCTGTGATTGTCCCGTTTTGTCCTGTCTCCTAGTGTGTGTTGTCAGTGGAGCCGAGGGTGGTTTCCTTGGCTTATTTGGCGCACACCTTCATAGGAGTGAAATAACGTTCAGAACGTTATCTAAACCCCAATCTAAAAAAAAACAACAAACCCATTAGCCCAGTACTGCGTAGCACAATGAATAGGGCCAATTCCTCGTCTTAGCCTATCTCAACCCATGGTGAGGGTTGGAAATTGATAGGCCGCTATGGCCGGCCTCTCAAAAGAAATATTGCAAGTAGGTAAAATACTTATCAATGGTTTCAGTGTACCTAGAAAAAATCAGAAATAGTTTTTTTTAGGCTGGCCATAGCGGCCTATCGTTTTTCAACTTTCACCATGGGTTTAGATAGGCTAATTCCTTGACCCCAGTAGTAAGGCTATAAGACGGAAGAATTAGCCCTATACTTTGTGCTAAGTACTGCGTCGTGTGACGAAAATAACTTGTACGCACAGCGTTTAATAACCGTACAAGGCTAAGAGTTTTACCCAATCACATAAACAACGATATTTATATAATATATAATTTACTTTTTTAAAATTAATGTTGAAAGGTACCTTTATATCCATGAGTGCAGAACTTATATGTAGATCTATAGACCAAAGCTTTGAGCGAAATACAAAATATGGTTGAACTCATTCAGTCGGTTGGTCCATGGATGCTTAACCTCCATGATTGGTCGCAAGAATTATCTTGGATCAAACAACATTCATGTATTTTCAATTTTTAGTTCGCAACAAAAAAAGTGACGTCATTTTGTCCATTCATTGACCACAGGGCCCGTTAACATATGGCTTTTAAAAAAACGTAGTGCGTATTGGTGGAGTATGCTATATCTGGGATTAGTATAGATATATATAGATAGATATATACTATTCCCAGGCCATATTGACGGTGTAATTGAGTTACACCCTGTTTCGTTGGTGCGCCAGTTGATATATTTTTATTAGGCAAATTATTCTTGGGAATATAGATCTTCACAATGGGAACAAACCAAGACAATTATGTCAACCGCTATAATCATTAGATTCAGAGCTTGGATTCAAGTCCTCGTGAAATCCAAATGTTTAATTCCCGTTTCTGGCACTTTGACTGTTGTAACCATTCTCACTATATTTATTTACAAACCTACACACTGCATTGTGAAAGAGTACTACTACTCCAAAGAAGGAGGAAAAATTCATATTGACTCAATATTTCGGTTTATTATCAAACCAACATCAGGAGTCCTCTTTGGAGTAGTCACCTTACTCTATCTATTATGTTAAGCTTGTCAGTGGAAATTTTAGCATTGTAAAAGTATAGCAACGTCTTACATGTAGCTCGCAACTTGTTAATGACTGCGATTACGTCATAAAGCGACGTCACTATGTTGTTCCCACGTCAAAACTCGTAATTGACTTTCTATTTCTGTGAATTAAATTGCTTTTTGTGATATGATTATTTATTAAATTTAATAACATATGTACTCGATGTATGTATAGATGGATAAGTAGTATATTTTAATTCAATTAGAACAATTCGACGACTGTATATAAAAGCATGTATCTATTTTAAAATCGAGAACTAGCTTTGTGTTGTACTGTTTATATTGTATATATTTCTGTATATGTATATTAAGTGTAAATTCATGGTATGTATATGTTGCATTAAAAAAAGACAAACTCTCTGATCTCTAGAATGTGCTTTTGTGTCATAAATTGTTCGAGGATGACTTGTACATTTACCGAGATAAAAAAAGGTATCACTATCAGAAGATGTCGTCTTTTTTAAATTTCGATACCAAAACGGAAAGGGAGAAAGTGTTTGCTGATACATTTTATCTGGGAAATTTACGAGTCATCCCCCAAATGCAATTACGCCTCAAGTAGAGCTAATTCCTTGACCTCAGTAGTTAGCATAACTCTGGTCCATAGTAACGCCCTTCGTGTCCTTCGAGTTATTAATTCAGCAGAAATAGTTTCAGACATGCTAGGAAACAACTTATTTTTTTACAGGAGGAAGGATTCACAGCGAATTTATTTATAACCACAAAATGAAAGAATTAGCTTCGCTTGAGAGAAACGATGTACGTTTGGCGACTTTATTATTTTCTAGTAATCGTTCAAACCTTACATAATCAAATAATTCATATACTTATGTCGACCCGTAATTTTAATAGTGGTTAGCGAGTGCGCTTAATATCCCACTTCCATGTATCGTTCACCGTGTTGAGTCTGTATGTCGACCATCAGGTATATGAGGGAGTCACAGGTTGTGGCTACGGAAATCGCAGGGATGGGTTTTTTGCGGTTTTCCCGGTTTTCTACCGTAATTTGGCAGAGAACGGACCAGAGTGGACAGTATGTCGTCATATAAGTGAAACATCCTTGAGTACGACGTTAAACCCCAATCAATCAAACAAACATACTTACATGTATGTAAGACTTTGACTTTAAGTGTTAGCTAATTGACAAGCCATTTTGTAAGTCAGGAAAACGTGTAATTAACCTGTTTATAATTACTTTGCAAAGGTCAGTTGTCCCTTTTAAAATTTTGCAGACATTAGAACATAGCTACAGCGTTTAAACGAACGCAACCGTGTAATTGCTCCGCATTTGAATTGGAGGCGGAGCTCAAAACTTGAATGTAGTAGAATTATCGGCTAAATACAGGATCAATCAACCCCGTCGAATGAATTACCTATTTTTTATTTTATTTTATTGAAGTAAACATGTCCTTTTTTGAATAAAAATGAAAGTTACTGGCCATTTTACTGAAATCGTTATTTGCAGGTCTATCTTCATTGTGAATAGAGAAAATGGCAAGTTTGCAAAAGATACTTAAACCGTATTTTCGCTTTTTAGCGAGGCGTTTAAAGGCTATCATAGAATATAGCGTTATGTAGAGATATGGAGTTGGAGTGCACATACCTTTGTTAGGCCTATATGTTAAGTTTTTTATTCACTACCGGGTACTATGTGTTCAATTAGTATCGTTCAATAATATTTTGTATGAATAATTCTTGTGTCTTTTAAAAAGTGAAGTTTAACAGTATTTTCGTTATTTTGGGATAACACTTTCTTAGTTTGAACAGATTCTAGTTCAGAAAATTTTGCAGGTTGAAATCTGTCCTGGAATCGAAATATGATGATGATTGTGCACACAGCACCTGACCTAGCCCTATTTCTGTGAAAAACTAGGTGGAAACTTTGTATGTTGCATAACTTGCTGGTTAAAGACTAAATTCCTGTTTTTTTTTATAGATCTATTGTTTTCAACCTGCATAGGAAAAACATTTGATTGGGGTGAAAGTTTTATCCAGTTTTAACACTGCAACTAAATGTTAAAGCACCCATGCATGCTTACACATTACACAATGTATAAAGCTTAAAAGGCTCATTCCTTTGTGTAAACCTAGCGGTCCTGCCTATCCCAAATGGTGTCAGGGGTTAGAAATTTATCTGTCGATATCGCAGGCCTCTCAACATATTTCTCTGATTTTCTAATAATATTTTTACAATAGACATAATAATCTTACTCCTAGTTTCTTTCCTGATGTTTAAATAAAGTTTCATGTGAATATTTAATTTGAGTTAACATGTTTAAGTTATCTTCCTTTGTAAAATAAAATTCGAAACTGCCCCCAAAAAATAATAATGTAGGTAGATATAATACTAATCCATGTGTTCTAAAGGAAATCAGCTACAGTGAGCTTATATCTTTTGAGAGGCTGGCGATAATGGTGGATAAATTTCCAGCCTCTGACACAGGTTGAGAGCTTGAGATAGACGGGACATAGGGTTAAGATGAAGGAATTAGCCCTAACCAATGGGCTATCTTACACCATAGACAATAAAGCTGGCCAGTACACATCTGTTACAATATGATTGTGATAAGGCCGTTGACAGTCTCAGGCTTTGCCTTCTACTAAAGAAATATAGACAGGTGTGACACTTTTCACAAAATACAAAAATAACAACAATACAAGCAATCAAAAACTCACTTGGAATCTTTAACATACCCAACATTGCTTCCTCTACAATTAATGGCCTTTTTCTAATAAAATTGGTGGCACTGGACTCTTCTTATTTATAAACTCAATATGGTGAGTTTATTTTATACTAACTCAGGTTTTAGTTATCAGAGTTTGTTGTATGTTTGTACAGAAGACTGATAACGAAAGCAATACACGATTTCCATAACAAAATAAAATATCAGTGAGTCAATCTGACATTGCTTCTGTTCTGGCTGCCCTACATTTCGTTTGACAACAGCAAGGGAATGTATGATTAGTTTTACAAAATGACACCGGTTTTAGCCATTGGATGTGTACAAGATCACAGGTGAGATTAAGTTTGCCCGACTTGTTTGCAAAATATGGTTTCCCATCTTTCTATAAAAGAAGGCGAAGCCTGTCAATCGACAGGCCTAACAGAAACGGACCTATTCCATCTAGATACAATTAAGTGTCTGTGTTTTCATCACGCACACGTATCAAAATACGTTTTGATATAGCCTATACTATAGGCCTACCTTTTTTTTGCCCCAACCATCAAATTTACTCTTGACGGATCGAACTGAAAATTTCCCGTCTGAGGATTTCGCCAGAACAGGTTGTACAGAAGTGTGGGGTCCGCCAGGAACTCGTTCCATGAGGCCACAGTTATTGGACTAAGTCCAGCCATTTTTTGATTTACATTTACAATCAGTTTTCTATACACACATGTCTCACACTAAGTTTGTTTTGGCTTTGCATCCGGGTTGACAGCCTCCCCTACCGGTCACGTGAACGGACAAGGGAGACAACGATGTCGGGTACATTGTCTGTAAGATATGTACTCGTATCTTGCTGTGTAAAATAGATAAACAACACGCCACCGTAAGAATATCATACTCTGTTATATTGTATCTCAAAATATCCATTAAAAAAGGTTAATATTGTCGTAGCAGATATTTAGAAACTAAATAGCACTTGCAAAATTGTATAAATTGATAATACATGTATAACAAATATCTGCTAAATAGCAGCCATATTTTAGTCTCATTCGCAGTTGTGAATATTATTTAGAAACTGGGTCCATCGAAAGTTATCCGTGTATTGAATATTTAGCACTCTAAATCTAAATTAGTATCTAAATTGAAACTATATATTTAAACTGAGTATTTTATGCACAACAAAAAGATTGTAATGTCACAGTATCATGATCGTTTTATTTTGTGCAAAGCACTGCGATTCAATGTATACAACCTACATAACCCAGTCACATACCAACCAATACATTCAATTTCATATTTTGCTCGCCACAGTCGAACGAACGCACACTCAGTAAAAAAGACTTTGGTCTCCAAACAGGTCACTGAAGGAAAATTGGATTAAACCAAACTCTAGTAACAGTCATCTCTATCTATGCTTTTACTCTCAATGCTATTTAGCCTTTCTTTTAAGGACTCTACCACTAGTCAGGGGTAAAATTTTGACTTTTTTTGCCTTTCTGAAATCTTCTTTTCATAGTCTTGCCAATGCGAAAAGTTTGACAAAACAAATTAGTATTTTAGAGTGGTTTGTTTTAGATTTAAATTGTAAAATGCGTGCTTCAAAGATTATGCATATCGAAGGGCGGAAGGGATTAACGAGATTATCTCACCTCGACTGACTACCTGCTGACTATTACCACAAACCAATTAGCGGAAAGCCCACAGATCAATTACATCATCGTTGGGATGTGTATTTCAGCCGAACAGTAGACCTGGGTAACAAATGTTTATGGGTGGTAGAATACACATTTATACGTACTAATCACGCCTCCAATAGGACTCATACTGTTAGTCATTAACAAAGGTGTGAACATAATCTGTGATGCCGACGTCTTTAAAATTTTGGAGTTAAAACTGCCATTTAAAGACATTGTTTTAAAATTATGAACTAAAAAAATTAATGCAATAGATAAAACTATATTTGGCCTTTTCATTCAATTATAAAAAAACATGTTGTTAATGACATTTATTGGAGTTATCTTGAAACAAACCCGAGTTCAATCACTTACATACATTACGGCTGTTTTCTCAGCTTTCATTTTTATGATTGAAATCGTTTATTTCTCGTACACTATTTGGCACAGACAACCTTAAAGCCATAAGTATCCCAAAAAAAAACAGTCATGTAGTTTTTTGATATTGACTTTCGTTTTGAAGATATTTTTTTAACAGCGGATTTTTATTTTTTACATATATTTTTGTCAATTGTTCAAAAACTAACTTGAATTTAGAAAAACCCAATGACGTTTTTTAGTTTAAATACCGGTCCACACAGACATGCAAGTTTGGAGAAAAAGTCTGAAACCATCTAAGAAAAATCAAAGTTACAAACAAGGGTCTATTTTAAAAAATTATTTGACGTTTTTCTTAATTTTTGTCATTATAAAATAAAACGAATCATAATATGACATTATATTTAGAATCTTGAAACCCCCTGCTTTTTAAATATATATGATGTTAATATAATTATCCTTTGGAAAAGCCACGAAAAGATAAGAGTCGCACTTTTTACTCCTGACTAGCGGTAGAGTCCTTAATGGGCTTTGGATTTCTCCGACGCACGTTTCTACTTCTCACCATACACCACAGAAAGGACTGGAACTTACACGCCGACATTCTACGGACATTGCGCTTAAACTTCTCAAACCATTTGAAGGATTGTTCCGCACATTGAGTATTTACGCCTTCTATCTCTGAGAATTTTGTTAAGTTTTGGATGAAAACGGCAGTCAGGGTTATTTTCCAGAGGAATAAATGACGATCGCTTATGTTTAATGGAGTGAAAAGGGTCTACTAAATAGCCTGTTCCCTATAAAAGAAGGGTTGCTCCGGGATTTCCGTTCTCTGACATTTTCTCCAAGAAAGCTTCAAACTCACACGCGCCGTCATAACCAATATAATTCAAGCGTGTTTGCTTGTCCACACAGTGTCGTAAGAGGAATACGAACACCGGACTACACGATTCGCAAGTGTACATTTCTGTAAAATCCACAATGTTTTTATATTTGCATCCTGTTAACAAGAAGTTATTGCCATTGCTGGGTAGATTCTTGCTGTATTCAACCATTCCACATGTGCCACACACATAGGCCTTCGTACCTTCTGATTTCCATCATTAGAAACCTATCCCTCTTTGTAGCCATTTACATTACACTGATGCTTTGTCCAGCGAAAAGAGAACCAACCGATCAAGCAGTCAATGTTTATTGTATGACTAAACAACAATATAAGGTATGACAGCATTCAAAGAAAGTCTAATACTTATAGGCAACAAAAATAATAAGTATAACATTTACAGTCATCATGCAGATTCCTTTGTATCGAATGAATTATATACCCCCCCCCCCCCCCCACACACA
>JARFOD010128010.1:0-13999 GCA_031763545.1 Mopalia muscosa
ATAGTAAAAACAAAACAACGCCTTCGTAATTGTGCATACTGGCCGGGCGCTGATAAAGATATAGAACAATTTGTTTCTCAGTGTTATTTATGTTCACTTAGTGATAAATCTGTTAAACATACTACTGCTCCTTTAAAACACAGCCAACCTCCTAAGGGGCCCTGGGAAGATATTGCTATCGACATTCAAGGGCCATTTACTTCTGCACCATATGGCATGACATATCTCTTTAATTTGATTGATTATTACTCTAAATGGCCAGAATCATGTATGACTGACAAATTGACATCCTCCAAAATTATCTCTTTTCTGAACTTTAGATTTGAAATCTGGGGAATTCCTAAATCTATAACTACAGATAATGGACCTCAATTTGTCAGCCATGAATTTATTTCCTTCCTTGCTAACAATGGGATTCCTCACATACGTACTCCTAATTATCATCCCATAGCTAACGGTGCTATTGAACAGGTGAATGGTACAACTAAGAATTTGTTACAAACCAATGTAAAAGATGGTAAAACATGGGAAAAATCCCTTAAAGATATCCTATATGTAATAAGATCTACACCGCATGCTTAAACATCTTGCTCGCCTTTCTTCCTTATGACAGGGAGAGAGATGAGAACAAAATTAAGTATGTTTAAACCTGAACTGTCAAATGCTGTTCAACACCCAATTGTGAATACCAAATTTAAGAGAACATCCAATGACATGAAATCATCATATGATAAAAGTCATAACGTTTCGGAACACAACTTCAAAGTAAATGATGCTGTAAGAATTCGCTTGGTGTCGAAGCATGGTAAAAATAAATTAAGTAGCAAATATTCAGACCCAATATTGATAACTAAAATATCTGGTGATATTGTTACTGTCCGTGACGGAAAACGATGGCACGTTAATAGTCTCGTTAAATGGTTGCATCCAGTCAAAGATTTTACGGCAAGAAGTTATTTTCATCTGCACGGTTCAGAGAATGAAACAATTCCTTTTGTAACCGACACAACTAATCCATCATTAAGAAGATCACAAAGAACGACTAGGCAACCAAGCTATCTCGCTGACTTTGTTCGATAAGCAAGATAAATCTAATCATAGTTAAAGGTTGAATGTAATTAACAAAACCAATTCTCGTATAAATGTTCACAATTTAACATTGTATAATTTTTTACTTTTTCCACTGCTGTTTTCATTTGCGATTATCTCTTAATTTTTGTTGCTTGGGGAGTCTGTGGTGTCTACACATTAAGAGTTACCCCCCTTATGCGGTACGCTCTCCAGTTGGAGGGATGTATGTGTGCTTCGGTACAATGATGTCTGAAATGATGTGCCTCCTAGAATAAAACCATTAAGAACGAAGCCAGTGTTTTTACTCATCTGTTCCTGCTACATAACAACAACCAAGCGAAACTGCGAAATTAGAAAAATCGAAACCACGAAATTGCATGGCAAAACTACGAAAGTGTGCCACGAAACCGTGAAAGTACAGGGCAAAACTGCCCTGAC
The DNA here is from genome assembly GCA_031763545.1 of Mopalia muscosa. Taxonomy (NCBI): domain Eukaryota; kingdom Metazoa; phylum Mollusca; class Polyplacophora; order Chitonida; family Mopaliidae; genus Mopalia; species Mopalia muscosa. Next base: position 1,510 of record JARFOD010128010.1, read on the forward strand.
ATGTTTATCAGCTCGTCTTCGATTACTTAACGGCCATGGGTTATTACAATATAATATAACATATTACACAATTTAAAATCTAGCGACCAATCTCATCCGAAAAAGGTGGTAATGCACTGGAGATACCATGTTTTATGTGGGCCGTGTGTTACACTAGCCCAGAGGATGATGTATATACAAATTTACCCATATGACATTTATACGAAAGACATTTTAAAAACCAAACCCAAATCAGAAACAAGGTCGCACGAAATGCTCGAATAAATATAGAACAACAATTCATAATAGGAAGCGTGGCAGCGGATAGATCAATTTCTTTATGGGCCCTCTGTAAAGTTTAAAAATTAAACAAGATAAATATAAAAGTAAACAAAATCGATTAAATCAACATCTGGAAAAAACCCAACAAGTAATAGTGACTTGGAGAAACCATGTTCTGTGTGGGCCTCATGAGGTATTCGCCTAAAGCGATTGTAAAAAGGAATCTCCCTCCTTCCTGTTTTCTTTATATAGTTATATAGTTTTTAGTGTTTTTCGGGAGGATTTGAGAGGTCAAAAAGACAGCTCGTAAAATTGTTCAGCCAAGATGAGAAGGCGAGGTTCAGCATTTCATGGTTTGTTTATAAAATGTAACAATTGGGGAATGGCCCATGACCCTGGGCAGCCTGGCTTCTGCATACATGTAGATTTTTGTTGATAAACTGCGGCTGAAGGCTCAGCTGATCGCATTTTATACATGTAAACTGTTTATACAAGTGTGTGACATGAAAGATGGGATCAAGGTTTATAACCTGTGTTTACTATGTATGCAACTCGATGGGCATGTTTAAGTTTGAACCGGCCTGTAAGAGACTATATGTACCTATTATACCGTACTTACGGTTTCTTTGTCAAAGACCACTCCCACAATCCGCAACATCCCTGTTCTTACTGATTTTTTTCAACTTTTGGCAGAAGGAAATACGCCTTCATTCAAGCCAGTATCGAAATAGTCTGAGGACTCAATGAAACTGCAAATGTACAGTACAAACTGTCCCAAATCAAATCGTTGTCCTGTGACAGCTTCGTTCGAAAATTCGATTCCCGGTCAATTAAGTTGTCAGACAAACACTAGAGGCCTTGTATAAGCTTATATCATATTTTTTTAAATGAGTGTCTTTACATTCTGATGAGATTTAACCAAAAAGCCTTTAGTTTATTGAAGGTTACTTTACTATCGGATTTTTTATTGCATATATACACACCAAAGTGTATTATTGTTCTTGCTTCTAAAAATTCAAGACTGTATTTTAAATTTATGCATGTACATAACATGTGCATATATTTACATAATTTATGAGTGAAATTCTCTCTTCCAGAGTTGTCGCTCTTTGTTTGGTCAGCATTGTATATATTATAATATAATCCTTGCCCAAAATGTCCATCGTATTATAAAAGTTGGATTTGTTGAATTTCGAACAAATTTACATTTATTGAACATCAAGTGTTAATAATTTGATTCGAATATTAGATTTGTGGGTTTTATCGGGATAATTCTGCTATCAGAAGTAAGTGTAAACAATGCATACAACGTGGACTTTGCCTCACCAAAGATGGCGGAGCTCTCTGCATATAATGGCCAATCGTTCAAACAAGGCCTTCTCTCCATTGTAAGGGTCAAATTGCCGAAGATGACACCTTACATTTCTACCCTAGCCGCAATTCGCTTCAAAAACTGGGAAGGGCTTTCATTGGACTATCGTAGAAACAGGCAGCCAATCAAAAATTTGTTTACACATCAAAGTGTAAATTAATGTGTCTGTGATAATGTCGGGGCTCCTTTAAGGGACTAACATCACGAGTGTATATTAAATATAACGCCAAGATGCCATCCTCTGTTTAGACCCTATCGTTCATTCAAATGGAAGCTCCAATCTGATTGGTTGGGGCGAAGAGAGGTCATCCAAAAGTAGCTGTTGTAAATTCTAGCTAACTAAGTTTTTTCCGTCTATCATTGTTGGGAAGGGAGAGAGGCTTAATGCGGCGATCTTCTAAAAACTACTTAACAGCCACATCTTTTTCTCTCGAGTATAAATACTCGCAGCAAAATAAAGAACCATGTAAACGATTTCAGTTTGTATCAAAAATAAAACAAATCTTTAATAACAGTGCTGATCAAATCACATTTGGACCGTTGTGAGTAAATATAATATGTGTACAAATAGTTACACCTTCGTTGTATAATTTATATATATACGAATTGAGCAAAACAGAATTTAAATCATCACAATGTGACCTGTATACATACTTTAAAATATACAAATATTAGAAAATCAGTTCAAAATATTGCAAAACATAAAACACTTCCATGCTCTGGACTTTTACACTAGATATTGAATTTTGTTAAATTAATTTATTCCATTAATGAATAACTTGAACAACCCAAAGATGACATAAGCGTCAAATAAATATATATAATAGATAGACTTGTATATTGCTTTGTTTGAATTGTTCACATTAAACTAGATTGAAAACTGAAGGATATCAGTGCACAGCATTCTTGAACAAATGAAATATATAATGATTAAATTGGTTCCTTATTTTGTATAACAAAGTACATAAAGCTTCATATGGATTTCTTTGATAACACGGACATAATGCACTTGCAGACAACCCGTTATGGGAAGTGCCCGGAGTGAACGAACAAAAACATAGAATTGTATTGATATGTTATTACAAAACTACCTCCAACTTCAATTTATTAAAGAAAACGTCGTCTATGGGTAAGATTGTTTGGAATTCGTGTGGGCTTTTGTAAAAGACCATGAGCTCTATCTCTTTAGCAAGTGATAGTAGCATACCAATGATGGACGCAGATTCCTACTAGAAAAAATTTGCTTTATCTATTGGAAAGGGCGAAGATTAGGCTTGAGCCCTGCAAAACGTGGTCTTAGCGGAAAGGGAAACCCAGATCCGCCGTTACAGCGAAGGATCCCAGAAGCAGGTCCCCTACACGGATTACTGCATACACCAGGTACCGGTGGTTCACAACGCCTTCTTCGAGTCTGGATGCCAGACACACATGGACTGTATGGTGTCCACCTTCCCCATTGTCTGTCCACACAGGGTTCACGCCACTGACTCAGATCAATACCGGAAAGGGTTGAACACGACACTTTGGGATTGCTGAAAAGTAAGAATACATATTTGTTAATTTTCCACAGGTGTTTGTGGGTAAATTGAGACAAGTTTCTGATAATGTTTTGTCACATTTCGTCTTCATCTGTATATGCTATGGTCAGACATGCAAGTGACAATTTTTTATTCTAAATTTGCTTTGATAATGTGTCATTCCAGTTTATCTCTCTGGCTAAGCCGAGTATGATGTACTACAATCCACGGTCTCTTGTGCTTTCTTAACACGGCAGGAACCAACAAAGAACACACTTCACGTTTTATGTATTAGTGTGGATTACCCTGCCTTTAAATCTGGGGGACAATGAAAGCGCACGCCGTAAAACACAAGTCATTAAAATTCATAATTATGAGCTAAAGTATTCATGCTATTGCCTATCTAATAAATAGCTAGGTCCTATGGACTCACATATATAATCAAATCGTAATAAAATTTATATTGTATATCCTATATTGTTTTCAGTCAAAATATTGTTAAACGACAAATCAGTTAAAAAAAATGTAACCAGTTACCTTGGAGAGACTTTCTCGAAGACATCGGCCTGTAGACTTGACAGATCAGTATTATCGCAAATAATCTTAGCAAGACTTGTTTTCCTGATCTCGTTCAATTGTTCTGAAAAATAAAAGAAAAATATATCATAATGAATGGAAATTTGAACAATTGAAAATAATGAAATTTAACAGTGCTGCATTTTGTGTTGCTACTGCCAGCGATATTGTCCATGTGTAATTGCGTCGGAATTAAAAAAAAAACAATGTTGTCATCGCAAAGCTCAAACATTACTTTTTTAATGGCCATGAACACAATCTTGACAGTTAAAACTGAATGGGACTGCCTACGTTTTATTTTCTTTTTAATTTATTGTAAAAATTAAAGCGCTTCGGAGTTTGTGCTCATTGGACAAAAAGTGTACGTTAAATAAAATTGCTTGTGTCTTCCATTAGTTCAGTATTAAAGTTAATACTTATTCCAGTCATAGATACTGGAAGCTCTTCCGTTGTATTTCTTACCTATTTCAAATTTGACATTAGCGTTGTTGTTCTCATAGTAAAACCTATCAGCGTGCTTCAGAATCCAGAATTGCCGACCCACAATACAAGCTCCAGTTGGGCCTAGAGCCTTGCCATCCAGTGGCGTCTCAGTCACGATACCTGTCCACAAATCAATATCATCGGGGTGCCTGAAAAAAGATAAGGAATGGATTGAAAGAAGAGCAGGAGAGCCCCGGGTTATCAGAGCCTTGAGCTCAAGGAATCCCATCAACACAACTCAGTTTCCGACATGAGGTTTTTGCATTGCAATTTGACGTATTTTGACATTTGCAATCGAAAAATGAACTTAGTCAAGCTGTCTCTAAACAGTGAAGGAACATTTATTTTACTCCCGAACAAAACACTTCCCATTTCATTGCTATGTTAGTGTCATTCCTCACTGTTCAAATACACAGCCATCATCTACGTGAAATATCTGTAAGCGCAGCGTGAAATGATACTCCAGCAATCAACCGGTGTGTATCTTTTGTGGAAATGTACAACCTTATTTCGTTAGGGGTTTCGAATTCTATTTCATTTCTTTTAGGAGCACATACAGAGTTATGATAAATTATTGTTGCGTGAATACAAATGGCATTTTATGTGTTAAATGTTGTGTATATAACATACAAAAATATGAAATATGCTGTGTATCCATAAGTTGAACTATTTTGCAATTGACTGTGTTAAAGAAAAGTCCTTATGTATTGATATCCAACTTATTGGATATAACATTATAATGTAGTAGCATTTTTATAATGTTTTGTTATATTACTGCTTTAGGAGAGAAAACATCTTAGATAATAAAAAAACAGCTGTTGCTACAGCCTCGACTTGCCACAGACAGAAGCATATTCACTGCAGCTATTGTTCTATACTTACTGGTATACTCCTTGGAGTAGAGCGGCTACAGCAGGCGTATGGTCGACCATGTTATTGAAACTGTCAACGTAATCCAGTCTACACCACAGACGCCAGAGGTTATAGTTAGCAACACCATGATCGCGACCCCTCTGAATATTAGTGGCAGCCAAGTCCATTCCTGTACCTGCTGCTCTCTCGAAAAGGTGATTTGTCAACTGGTCTGTCATCAGATTGTCCGTCTTCTGTTGGCGGTCCTCAATTAAACTCTGTGCAAGATGAGTAGGGCCTTTGGAGCTCTGGTACAGCAGGGCAGGTTTTAGGAAATGGTCTTTGAACAGTTGCCCTGGAGCAACATGGTCTCTGACAGTACTGTGTCCGAAACGATAAGCTGCTGCGGCGAATGCGTTGTTTATGGCAGGGTTAAAAGCTTCGGTATAACCAGTAAAATAGGTGCCTGCCGGTAAAGCTTGGAATCCGAAAGCGCCAGCGAATGTACTACCCAGAACTGAAGGTAAATACTCTGTGTAGGTAACATGTTGAACTTCAGCGCCGACGATCTTTCTGGCTTCCTGGAAAAGTTTCTCGTCATTCCAACCGGGGTTCACAGTTTTTAGAACACCGGCGATTCTGTTGTGTTCTCTTAGGAATATAGTATGAAGACTCATCAATCCAGGTTGCTGGTTTGAACGAACGTCACCTGCAAAGTAACAAATTTATAACGATAATGTAGGCAGGTTTCACGACTTTTTTTTTTCGAAAGACGCCTTTATTGCGAAATTGGGACGTCACAAAGATACACACAAAACTATACTCGTACATGTTTTGATTTTGTTTATTATTCTTATTATCTGTTGAAAATAATCTGGAAACAGATGAACCGTTGAACACAGATATGTTGAAATTATAGCTCTCAGAATCAGGGTCCAATCATTGTTAGGAAATGGATGATGGGGTAACGTTATCATCGTTCTGTTTTACATTTAACAAAACTTGTGCCGTTGTTTGGATTTATCTGTGGGAAAAGTTGGCACTTCTAATTGTAAAATACATACCTGCTTTGAAGCAATGTTGAGTACCAGTAGTAACGCAGCCACCTGATGAGGGGTTTTGTGGTAGAAGGTCGCCATTGATGCTGTTTGTCACCTTCAGTTTTCCTGTAAAAAAAACGATGAATTTATTAACTATTTCTCCATTTTGATGTTTAAGCTTTATTATTTTCCTGATTGATCAATATCTGCGTGCAATGCATATCTGGTAACCCGATCAATCTTGACTACTCGGTATTTGGAATAGCAAACATCGGATCAGACGTAGAGAACCTATTTTTCTCAAATTCCTAAGAGTTGGCAAATTTATGCCTGATGCTGACTTGACTCCATTATTTATAACAAAAACAAACTCTATCTTCATCGACTTACAAAAAATAATCCCGCCACCAAACAAACATACCACACACATGGCAATAAATTAATTAACTATTATCGGATTCAAGATCACAGCATGTCAAAGTTTCCAGGGGAGGCGTTACGGTTTTTGTCAAATATGGAGAGACAAAAATGTACTTACCGTCACTCATGGTTCTAATTTGTGTCATTGTTGCTTGGTCACTTCCATACACGGTTGAAGCGTCAATGAAATGGGTCACCTGGTTTAACTGTTGACGGAAACCTGTATCAACGCAAAATCAGAAGACGTGTCATTTACAAAGACTATAAAACATAGGAGAGATATTGATATAGTTTGATGATTCGTAAGTTTTGTGTCCTTTGTTCTGTTGAGAAATTAAAGTGACTTGCAATTGGTATGTATTGTGCATTACTTGTTTTATTTTGATTTTGTTATTGTTCTTAAATTAAAATTATCCAGATAAATTTATACAAGAGTCAACAAAGGGAGACTATTCACCTAAATCGCAGTCAATTCCTGGTGTTGGGGAAGCTCGGACGAAGTTCATGCAAGTTCGACCATGTTGAGAGAAAAATGGATCATTGGCTGGTATTTCAATGGGGAGACAACCCAGACTAAGGAAAAGAATAGATATTCAAAGAGTTTAGTATAAAACAATATTGATATCGTAGTTGTATGGTACCTAGAAATTCATATTGATGTTCTAGAGCCAACTTTTGTTTTATAATGTAACCAATGGTTATTATAAATGCATTTGTCTATTCCAATTTATAACAAATATAAAATATGAGTAGCTACCGAAATGAAATTAATATTATTATAATTATCCCAAAGAGAGATCAACTTACGTTGCTTTAAATCTGCTGTTATCAATGCCCCCAGCGGCAGTACAGCATGACAGGGATCCTCCATTGTAACCTGTAAACAAATATGATAAAGATTTTTAAAACATCACCTCGGACGTACAAAAATCGACGCCATTACGTCATGCATTTTTAAGATCAGCTGATAAACATTGTGCGGTGTGAGTATATAATTCACTTCCCATCTGTCCTGGGTGGAGAAAATAATGTACTCCTAAACTAAAATATTATATAATAAAGCCATTTAAAATTCTTGAGGTTTATGTAACTGTAGTGAAATTAGTTCCCGGAGAAAACAATGTACTATTTTTTTGCATATTCATACACCAACCACAAAAGAGTGTGGTAAGGATACCAAGGAAATAAGAATATCGCGATGTTTAGCTAATTGGTACGAGGTATTCAAATGGGGGTAGGCACTACTGCTGTTATACTAACCTGCTGACAATGTATTCCTGTTGACGTCATGACTGACAATCTGTCCAAACTCCATGGCCATGTGTGTAATATCTGGGTGTAGATCAGCTACAACGCTTTTTTTGTGGATTTCAGTGCTGATGATACGAGCCAATGGCAGAGGACCGCTAAAAACACTCTCTGAACGAGGAGATGAGAATCCTGGGGAAATAAAGCAGATTAAATCAGCAAAGATATTAATTTAGCTTTTCTTGCTAAAGCATGTGAAATAATTAACCAGTAATTATCACCAATGTTCGCATTTGTCTTCCTCGTGTATAAGTTACCATCGTTTAATATGAGAAGACCGTTTCACAAAGGGATATAAGCCTAATTGAACGTAACTGTCAAAGAAACACAGTATCTTCAGTAATGGCCGTCACGGTAATTACGTTTTACGTAAGCTAAGGCCGCTTTGTGAAACGGGCCACAGACACCGGCTAAGGAAGGCGTTGGTCTCCTTAAAGAATTGTCAAACGGTAATAACAAGAGTAAGGTTGAACGGACTCATTTTGTGTTGTTTTCAGATTTTTTCTTTGTGATCTTTTTAATACATTGGGGTATTTTAATTCCTTAATTCAGTATATATTTTTCATCGCCACTCACCATCTTGATATTGTGGGGGTAAAAACCTATTAAAAGGTGTGTTAGCTCTGCCCCACAAAGGGTTCTTTAGGTTATTGCAGGAACCATCAATGGTTCTGTATTCGGCAAGCTTGTTACAAATTGGTTCTTTTCTGAACGGACAGGTTGGAATCTTGTTTCTGAATACATTCAGACCCTTTAATTTTGAAACACTAGATCGGCCGAGCTTCAACCTACAAACCAATAAGAAAAACAGTATATAATTGAAATTAAATTAAAGTCCAGATAAAATGAAGATACATCGCCGCTGATATCACAATTGAAGGTTGATTTGGTGATTGATTTTTTGATTTATTGATTGGTTGATTTAGGGATTTACGCAATAGCCATACTGTCGATTGGTTTATTTGTTAAAGAACTAAGAGTATTATCACTGTAACACATATATTGGCCAATATTTCATTCCTTAACGTTTGATAATTACTTATCCTTATTTTCACTTTATAAGGGCTTCTGTAATACACAGATTAACAAACATACCCTTTCACTGCCGTCAATGTAGCCTCTTGAAAGACAGCCCCTGCTCGCGCAATCTCCTGTGCAGCCGGATTAACAAGCAGATGGGGTCCGAAGGGGATCGAACCACGAGATGTTCGAGGTACTTTGTTGTCTAAAAAAGAAAAGGACGAAAAATAGTAAAAAACACAAAGCCTCTGTTGGAAAATTTATCTTCTTCTTCAAATCGCATAACATATATTTTTTATAAAATATAAAACAAATTTAACCAAAAAAATATGAATTATTTAAAAACGGATATAGAAATATATCTGCAAAAATATAAAATGCATGTGTTTGTCATAAGCTAGGCACAAAACCAGAGAGTTTGGTTTCATTTAGTGAGCAATTGAGAATATACTTTTTAAAGGCGTGGCGCTTCTAGAAACTGACTTTTGGACAAACTTTAAAAATTAACGTAAAAAACTGAAAAATAAAGCCTAAAGTTTGATTATAATTGATATAAAATGGTTTCCATAGATTTTAACTTTTCAAGAGACTAACCTTTGAGAAGAGCTTGCTTGATGTCGTTGGAGACTCGATTAGCTACTTTTCCCACTTCTGTAACAAGGGCAGTTGGGATACTTTTCTCAAACTGAACTTTAAGCTCAGGTCTAAGTTGCTTCTCTGCGGGGCCGCTCGCGATTTCTCTTAAGTTTGGAATCTCAGCAATTTTTTTCGCCGTTAGCTGTATTTTGCTTGCGACGTTTTCGACTGCTGGTAATCGGACATTTGGTAGACTGATATCCGCTAGGCGGGATCCGCGGTTAACACTGGGAAATTCTATAGCCAACGTGCACCCAAGCAACGCCAGGAGAACAACCCCGCTCTGTGTACACAGCAATCTGAAATTAGAAAAATAAGTAGCAAACGTTCATTATTGTAACTTTTCTACCCCTTATAAAATGTTTTGGGCGTTCAATTGGTTAAAATTGGATATGTGTTAAAGTTGAGGCTGGACGTGTATGGAGTTCGATGCTGACGAGTTTACATGATTCACTTACAATTAATTCACATATATACGGACTAGATTTTTCAATTAAACGCACCAATTGAAACAAAACTCTGTACGATGAAGTGAAGCACATACATGATAGTTAAAAAGTAAAATAAAAGCGACAATAAAATACGATATGCTAGACTACGACAGAAGAACTATTAATTTGATAGACATTGGATATGCAGCACAATTCGGACATGTGTTGAACCTTTTTGTCACTTCTAGCGGTTGTTGTTGCGTGTGTTGTACGAAACCCCTAGCGGGTCCGGTTCTAACTATGACTTTTGTAGATTAACATTTTTTAACGAATGTGCGGAAGAACGCTATAATTAAAAGCATATTTTACATTTAACATAATGTTTTTGCATTTAACATAAGATGTTTAACATTTACCGTAGTTTGGTTTACATTTATAATCTAGTGTTTAACATTTAACATAAGGTTTTTTACGTTTAACATAAGATGTTTAACATTTACCGTAATTTGGTTTACATTTAGAATCAAGTGTTTAACATTAAACATACCGTTTTTTACAATTAACATAAGATGTTTAACATTTACCGTAATTTGGTTTACATTTATAATCATGTGTGTAACATTAAACATAAGGTTTTTTACATTAAACGTAAGATGTTTAACGTTAAACGTAAGGTGTTTCACGTTAAACGTAATTTGTTTCACGTTAAACGTAAGGTGTTAATTTAACATCTTATAATTCACCTTCTCCATGAGGTATCAAATAAATAAACCGTAGAACTGTACACCAATAGAACCACTATACAAAATTAGTTAATTCATACTTAATACTTTAAATATGAATATGATTTAAATTTAGCAAAATATAAAAGTAGCTAATTTGAAGAAAAGTACTATGCGCTCTTACCTCATTGTATCTTCTTTAACGTCTTCTTAAACAAATACAGTATAAATTAATTTGAAATCCAAACTCCACAGTTTATATAATGCTGTTCAGAAAAGGCGGAGGTACAAGTTAGTGACGTCAGAAATCCGGGAAACGGATTTGCCCCATTTTAGGATAATTCTCTGCCATTTCATTGGTCAACCGTACACCCGGAAAATTCATTCAGCTTGAGGCCTAAGAATGACACAAATGAACCACAAGATTGTGAAGGCTTGATACACTTGTCTGTACTAATGTGCTCTACATTCACGAGAGTCACGCTGTTTTTACGAAAAGTAGCTTTATAGGAGCGATATTTGTTTACCATTGTATACGAAACATTAACTGGTAGAACATGAGGACATGTGTGTAGCTTACTCGTTAACTAGTCTGTCGGTTCGTTCGGTGTTGTTTCTGTTTCTTTTGCAAGTTGGTTTAGTCATTGCTTGTACGATCAATATAGTTATCTGCTCACTGGTGCTTAAATAAACAAAGGCTTTTTGTAAACCGAGATTCATTGATCTAATAATTGAATGACTGAATCATTGATTCATCGATCGATCAATCGATTTATTGGTTGATTGGTTGATTGATTATTTGATCGATCGATTGGTTGATTCATTGGATGATTGCTTGCTTGCTTGCTTGTTTGATTGATTGATTGATTGATTGATTGATTCGCCGGCCGGTTGGCCGTCTGGTTGGTTGGCTGGTTGGCTTGCTTGCTTGTTTGATTGATTGATTGATTGATTGATTGATTGATTGATTGATTCGCCGGCAGGTTGGCCGTCTGGTTGGTTGGTTGGCTGGTTGGCTTGCTGGTTGGTTGATTGATTGGTTGTTTGGTTTGTTGATCGCTTGATATCAATCAAACCCTACACTAAAGTGCTCCAAATCCGTAATAATTATAATAAGATTCTATACACTGTATGTTCGTTGATAAGTCTGAATTGACCTTTGACCCGACAAGTTATTCTGACATGCTGTTGACCTGAATGACACCAGCCATACAAAATCCGTAACCTTTGTCACTGATAAATGGCGAAAAGGTCAACAAACGGGCCATTTTTCTTATTTGTCTCGGAAAAGGATTTCCGACCAATAGTGAGAGCAGCGGAGCGTAACATATTGGGCTAAGTTATACGAATTTGATGAAACTAAATAATCTATGTTTAGCATATCAATATATTTCCACACAGTACATCGTATAGTGTAGAAATCTTGTCACCATGACAGCATATCTGGTTGTGATATGAGTTGGCTAGTTAGCCAATCAGAATCGAGTATGAGTTTACTCATACGGTAAGGGGTTACTGGAAAAAACAGTAATTCTATCTGTTTTCACATGACTGCATTGTCGCGTTTTATTGTATACTAGTATTTTGAAATTGTTTTGTGTTGATATTACGAGAGAACTCGGAAATTTGTTCTGCATAGTGTAGTAATCCTGGTTATATTATTAACCAGTGTTAAGTGGATATCATCTTATCGCTTTTCCAGAGGGTCTTTTCATTTGCTGTAAAGTAGTTGTTTTATATATATATATATATATATATATATATTTCTAAAAGCAGTAAATCAATTAAAATCGAAAAATCATCTTATTTTCTAGATATCTCCCAGAGACAAGTTTCTAAATAAACCTTAATC
>JARFOD010128032.1:0-13999 GCA_031763545.1 Mopalia muscosa
TAAAAAATAAATGATAAAATATATTTTACATATTTAAACACCTAGTCTAATGATGCTCATTGGTTCCAGTGAATGGCTATACCAGCGTGGATGAGAGCCAGTTCTTACAAATATTCATTGCAGGGCACAACTCTCTTTCAGGAATAAACTTAAATTTAGCTTCCGACGAGGACAAATATAGACAAGAAAACCTTTGGGAATTTATTTTTGGTAAAAGTACATCTGGTTCACTTGATGCTAGTCTACAAAGTATAATATTAGCTCACAACAACCGTCCGGACATCTCTACAATATTATATTACCATTAAAATCGATATATACACATAGAATAGCCAGTTTTAAACTTGTTCCATCCATCAAGAACATAAAGACAGATACAACTATTTGATAAAGATTGACCTCCAGAAAATGCCGAGCTAACAAGGAGTTATTTAGAGTTAACCAGTAGAATTAGACTTTGGGGAGGTTATTTTTAGACTCCTGTATCGATTTTCCCAAATAATGGACAACTGACTTTCCGCCTTCGATATGATAGATAAAGTGACACAAAAAACAGCAGTATGTGTACATACATAAACAACATCCAATCTTTTAACTTCTTAACGTGACAAAAACCTTTCCTCTCACAAGATAATTGTTTTACAATCGTGCCTTTTAGTTTTCTCGATTTTTACCCAGGCAATTCGCTTGAGTAAACATCTTTCCAGTATAAATACAGACCCCATGAATGTTGATTCTGAAAGTCTAATGATGGGGGTCCAGTTTCGTCTTGCCAGATCAACGGAAAATCAATCCAATAAAACTATTATCGGTCACGATCAAGGAGATTGAATAATTTGACTTCCAGACTGCTGTCCAAAATTATGTTGATCGTCGACTTACCGACGCCAAAGTGGGTCTAACAAATAATCACTGAGCGAACCAAGTTCCAAGCAATAAGCTAACAAAGAAAGTGTTTTCCTGAACTGATATAACATTGTCTAGAATAAAGACAGATTCGTTAAACTTATTCCCTATTAATTAACAATTCTATAGATATGGTAATTATTCGTGCATTGTTTATGAAATAGAATCGTTTCGTTTGTATTATTTGTATCCAACTGAAAGAGATATTTGTAGCCGGTCTATTTCTCACGTGCTGAAGACAGCAATCCATTTCATTATCTATAGATTACGGCAATGATGTTTCGGTAAGCTTCCTGCACCGTCATTTGGGATATGTCTTGAAATTAACCAATATTCAACAGTAATACGTTGGTCAATGGTATACATATATTTTCTCTGCTAGCACATAATTCCTGAAAACAATTAATTAAAATGAAAGATGGAAATAGTATCATAATAATTGAAACTAAGACACAAAGGCTCTGGCATACCTTATAACTGAAGCGCTCTGAAATTTAGTGACATACCATTGTGTCAGTTCGGTCCTCAAGTTAGCAAGTATTATGGAATTTTTCAACCGGCAATAAAATATTGTATCAACTCTATATCGGGATATACATGTATTAGCACTTGCAGACAGTACCGCTTTTTTTGTCAGTTGCAATGTAGTCAGATTTTTCGTCAACACCGATGTACTTATATGTTGTGAAGGTACTTATCTGATAAATTATATGCTTCTTTCTACTGGCATTTATAGATGTTTGGTTGTTGCCCACCATAATAACTATCAATGATTGATGCGATTTATATTTGGGACTCTAAAGAAGACCATTTCGCTTGTACAAATAATGTTTTCTCCCAAATCCTAGATCAACACGGAGAAGAAGTATTGTTTGTTACTAAACGAAAACAATATTTGACGCTCACATATATAATCACATTCCATGTACTACAAGCCATATTGTTGTATATTGCGAACATATTTATAAGTTTTTCAATACTTGCAAAATGAGGAAAACACCGTTTATTCGCAGTTTCTATAACACAACCAGGACTTGTTTTACCATAATTTAAGGTTACCTTCAGCACAAAATGAAAAGCTGGTTTTGGTATGGATATGTTGAATTTCTTTATCATGTGTTCTACTTCCCTACCAATAGACTTTTGAGACTCCGACGTCATTGCCCCATACCTTTGAGAAACCTATATATGTGCTGTTTACGGGTGTAAGAAACAGCTGTTTACTGAGCAAGATGCATGATCCAGCTTCGTAATGGGGCTATCCATTCCAAACAGACTTAGTGCAGATCATTGTCAAACACAACAAGTTTCTATAAGAAATGTCGGGAGATAGAAAATAAGGGGAATCGTTATTCCCCGAGAATACCTGTGATAACATCGGTACACCTGTCAACTATCCCACCACATTCCAGTGTTCACTAGGTAATTATCATCGCCATCGCTCTACACAGCAGGGTACAGCTATCCTGATTTTAATGTGTGTTAGTATCTGAATATTTACAGTATTTACCTCATTTTAGTATTTACAAAATGTGAAAAAGCTGATTAAAGTATCTTATACCGAAACATTTTAAATGTAATTTCAGCTGCTTCTAACAAGATTTCAGGCAGGGTTAAACACGCCCAAAAATAATGTGAACTTGAATCTATTCAAACCAACCTATCTATGTAAAGATAAAAATGCTGAGAATATTAACTTTCTAAAAGACTTTTAAAAAATCAGATAATTGCACCCTTCTGTGTAGAGCGACGGCGATGGTCAATCGCTGAATCCATCCATAAGAAACTGTATTCCAAATACTTTGAGATTTATTTTGACGTCGAAATACCCTCTCACATTGGGAGAAAACATCGCTATGCTCAAATAAACAGGCTCCATAACAGGAGTAGTATTGGATCTCCCAGAAAACTTTTGGCTGTTACAAGATATTGGTTTATTGACATATCGCATGTTGTAACCTTAAACTCTTCTGTCCTTTTGCTTAGTCCTTTTGCTCATTGGTGTTAAACTAGACAAGGACGTTGCTATATTTTTTTTCTTATTGAGCACATTAAACGCCAGGGTTTGTGGTAATATAAACGCACAGTTTTCGAGTTGTCAAAGGAAAATTACTTAAATTCTATAAACTGATAATCTTAGGTTTACATGCACTTTGTCACTCTGTGGAATAAAACTGGTTGATCGATGACATGCCCAATGTGAATCCGGAGAACATCAATTGTGGGTACCATTAAGTTATGACAAGGACCATTGCTTTGTCTTACCAGGTCACCCGGAAACTCAATTCAATTACAAACATTCCATAATGTGTGGTTCGGAAAGGTCAAATTTCTTGCTAAATTCTGATAAATTCCAGCTAACTGTCTCAAAAAAATAAAAGTGTTAAAATGGACGGGCGCATTGTGGATATGATTCATTGATAGTTACTCAAATGACTTATGATTTCGTTTAATACAATTTCTTTGATAATATGTCAGACAAATGCAAGGCACATTAATGGGTTTATATTCCAAGCTAACGGTAAAAAATCGATTAATTTCGATGATGCCAAAAAAAAAACAAAAAAAAACTTGCCCAAATGTTAACATTTGTTTTGCATTTGAGACGGTAGCCAGTCCCATGCGCTTGGCTAGGAAACAGTTAGATACGCAAATATCTCTGTTTTTGACATGTTTACATGCATTCACGATACGAAGTCGAAATGGCCGTTAATATAACAAACCTTAAATGTGTGAAGCTTAAACTTTATGTCATCCAAAACTCCGTGTCCCAATAAAATATCGTATTAGAAAATTTCATCATGTTTACCTATAGCATAAAAATAGCTACGATATTTAATTGTCATAGGACTTTTTGTGAAAGTGGTCCCAGACTCGTTAACATAGACTTGGGCGATATTTTTTGAAAATGTTCCTTGTAACACATATTTTCCATATATGTTTTTATTTTACACAATTAAAAAATAAATGATAAAATATCTTGTACATATTTAAACACCTAGTCTAGTGATGCTCATTGGTTCAAGTAAATGGCTATACCAGCGTGGATTAGAGCCAGTTCCTACAAATATTCATTGTAGGGCACAACTCTCTTTCAGGAATAAAAGGAAATTAAGCTTCTAAGGAGGACAAATATAGACAAGAATCCCTTAGGGAATTGATTTTTGGTAAAATTACATCTGGTTCACTCGATACTAGTCTACTAAGTCTCATATTAGCTGACAACAACCGTCCGGACATCTCTCCAATATTATATTACCATTAAAAAGCGATATATACACATAGAATAGCCAGTTTTAAATTTGTTCCATCCATCAAGAACATAAAGACAGATACAACTATTTGATAAAGATTGACTTCAAGAAAATGCCGGGCTAGCAAGGAGTTATTAAGAGTTAACGGGTAGAATTAGACTTTGGGGAGGTTATTTTTAGACTCCTGTATCGATTTTCCCAAATAATAGAGAACTGACTTCAAGTACAGGGCGAACATTACCTTTCCCCCTTCGATATGATAGATAAACTGACACAAAAAAACAGCAGTCTGTGTACAAATATACACAACATACCATATATTAACTTCTTAACGTGACAAAAACCTTTCGTCTCACAGGATAAATGTTTTACAATCTTGCCTTCCAGTTTTCTCGATTTTTACCCAGGCAATTTGCTTGAGTAAACATCTTTGCAGTATAAATAAAGAATCCATGAATGTTGGTTCTGAAAGTCTAATAAGGGAGGGACCAGTTTTGTCTTGCCAGATCAACGGAAAATCAATCCAATAAAACTATTATTGGTCACGATCAAGGAGATTGAAAAATTTGACTTCAAAACTGCTGTCCGAAATTGTGTTGATCGTGGACTTACCGACGCCAAAGTGGGTCTCACAACTAATCACTGAGCGAACCAAGTTCTGAGCAATAAGCTTACAAAGACAGTGTTTTCCTGAACTGATATGACATTGTCTAGAATAAAGACAGTTTCGTTAAACTTATTCCGTATTAATTAACAATGCTATAGATATTCCCTTTATTTTTGCATTGTCTATGGAATAGAATCGTTTCGTTTGTATTATTTGTATCCAACTGAAAGAGATATTTTTAGCAGGTCTATTTTTCACGTGCTGAAGACAGAAATCCATTTCAACGTCTATAAATTACGGCAATGATGTTTCGGTAAGCTTCCTGTACCGCCATTGGGCTATGTCTTGAAATCAAACAATATTCAACAGTAATACGTTGCTCAAAGGTATCCATATATTTTCTCCACTAGCACATAATTCTTTTTTGCCAGTTGCAATGCAGTCAAAAATTTCGTCAACACCGATGTCAACCACGAGTTTCTATAAGAAATGTCGGTTGATAGAAAATGAGGGGAATCGTTATTCCCCGAGAATACGTGTGATAACATCGGTACACCTGGCAGCTATCCCACCACATTCCAGTGTTCACAAGGTAATTATTATCGATGAACCATCGCCATCGCTCTACACAGCAAGGTACAGCTATCTTAATTTTAATGTGTTTTAGTATCTGAATATTAACAGTATTTACCTCATTTTAGTATTTACAAAATGTGAAACAGCTGATTAAAATATCTTACACCGAAACATTTTGGATGTGATTTTAGTTGCTTCTAAACAAGGATTCTGGCAGGTTTAACCTGCCAAAAAAAAAGGTGAACTTGAATCTGTTCAAATTAAGCTTTTTATGAAAAAATTAAAATGCTGATAACATTAACTTTCTAAAAAACATAAAAAAAAATCAGGATAATTGCACCCTTCTGTGTAGAGCGATGGTGATGGCCAATCGCTGCATCCGTTTATAAGATACTGTATTCCAAATACTGTCAGATTTATCTTGACGTCGGAATACCTTCTCACATTGGGAGTAGACATCGCTATGCTCAAATAAACAGGCTCCATAACATAAGTAGTATTGGATCTCCCAGAATAATATTGGCCCGTTACAAAATATTGGTTTATTGGCATATCGCATGATGTAAACATAAACTCTTCTGTCTTTTTGCCTGATGTTAAACTGCACAAGGACGTTTCTATATTTTTTTTTTCTTATTGACAACAGCTAACAGCACCGCTATCAAAAGTTTAAGCATAGTTTTTCCTCAATCATATATTTTATGGAAAGACACCATTAAATGGGAAATGCAATGAAGGCGTCGACAGCTTGGTTTAAATCATAAAGTACTATTCCAGTATTCTTAAATGTATCGACTCAGCATTGGATCAACTACACATAATGTTGAATCAAACTTTGCCGATAAAACGAAACGTTTACTGAGTTGCACTAACATATTATTTGATCTTAAAGTGTCCGTGATGTATTTAGTTGGTGAACATGCTGTGAATAACTAACACGAAGACTTACACACAGCTCAATTCATTTTGGAGGGACTGTAATAATACAACAAAATACAATTTACAACACAAACGTAGGAGCACTTGGAGCAGTTAGTACTTCTGTCTGCTCAATACCCAAAGAGCCTAACGTCAGCTCAAGTTGCTGCAAAATGGCGAGTTCCTGATAATAAGTGAGCGTTGATATATTAAGGTTGATATATTAAGGCGCCGTATTCACCGGTCTGAAGTTTTTTCAATTATTTTCTGGAAAAAGAGCTACTAGTTTATCTGTGCCATATCACATATTGTATTAACGTTAAAAATATCGACCTATAATAGAACTTCCAGACAAGATCCCATTCCTTTCTGTTATTGACGGGAAGTTTTTGTTCTTCATATTGGTGTATTTATCTTTTTTTGTGGGGTATTCATCTAACACATCTGATGTTTCTGTCTATTGTTGGTTATAGATTTTGGAAAGTTGCCCGCCTGAACAAGAACCTTGATTACGATTGATGAGATTTCAATTGAAGACTCTTCACGTTTCTTATGAATTAATATCTTCTCCTAAATAATCCATCAAGAGGTATATTTTGTTATGTTTATACAAACGCTCACGATAGGTTGAAGTTGAAGACGATCGGTTAATTCCCCTATATTGTATTTTACAAAAATATCGACAATCCGCAATAAGTAAGCATTTATTTAGTTCGAACGAGTCTTTTGCAAAAAGCAATTCTGAAATAACTACTGTAAATAAGCTAAATAATTCATTGAATATGACTCTGTTTAAATCTTTACACATCTGACTTGAGCAATATTTTCAAATGTTCTTTGTAAAACGTATTCTCCTAATTCATTTCCATTTTATACAACTAAAACCTAAATAATAAAATACATTTTACATAGTAAAAGAGCTAGTCCAGGGAAGCTCATTGGTTCCAGTAATTGGCTATACCAACGTGGATTAGAGACAGTTCCTACAAATATTCATTGCAGGGAACAACTCTTTGTCGGGAATAAAAGAAAATTTAGCTTCTAACGATGACAACTATTGACAAGGATTACTTTCGAAATGGATTTTGTTGGTAAAAGTTCATCTGGTTCACTCAATGCTAGTCGTCTACACAACAACCCCGATATCTCTCCAATATCATATCACCAACGAAAGCGATGTATAAACATAGAATAGCCAGTCTTAAATTTGTTCCATCCATCAAAACCATAAAGACAGATACAAATATATGAAAAAGATTGACATCAAGAAAATGCCGGGCTAACAAGGAGTCATTTAGAGGTAACCGGTATAATTAGACTTTGGGCGGTTATTTTTAGAATTTTTATCGATTTTTCCAAATATTCAAGAATTGACTTGGAGAATAGGGCAATAACTCCCTTCCCCTCTTTGATATGAAAGATGTAAGATTAGAATCATTTAATAGACAGCACGGATCAAAATAAAGCATGATGGACACATACTGAAAAACGCCATTAACTCCACCTACTTTGTACCGTTTACTGACATATACACACCCAGGCGGAGGTGTCACATATTATAAAAGCCTCAAACAACACTTAATCCCAAGCTAGAACAAAAAGTTCATTACGGTCCACACAGAAGATATGCCAGCTTAATTATGTGACATCATTCAAACAACCATATTAGTAACCTGTTGTGTTGTTGTACCACTAATGTTGTCTTATCTTTCGGTTATAGAATCAAAACTTTTTATTAGACTGGAATAACTTCCAGTTTTTTCCCAGAGGCAATTCAATAGTTAACAATTCTCACTAGGGTATTCGCACGGCGCCATAAGCTTTCAGAAATGGGATTTAAGGTATACACATAAGGAACAAAATACGAAATGTAACATTTATGATACATACATGATATATAATTAACCCCGCGTCTCCCACCATGTTGCTGACAGATGTGTTCAATTTATCATAGCCTGTTTTCCAAACGGATATCATTCATTCCGTTGTAAATTGAGGTACAAATTTGTAAGTTGATTCAGCTTAAATACAAGGGTTAATATCGGTGCACATTCATCACCGAAAATGGCAGAGGAGCGCAGTATTAAATAAGTGCTCTTGTGTTTATTTGGTCATTGTATGTAGATACTGCGACAAGGCTTGTGGGGGTTTCTAGACTGGCTAATATAAAGAACGTCAAACAGCAGCATTATATGTAAAGTAATTGAAGTTGCATTATTCACTGGTGAATTAAAACTGGTTAATCGATGACATGTCCAGTATAACACCAGTTGTAGAAGCATTGGGCAGTTTACAAGGTCAGTCGGGAAATCCAGCCAATATAACTATGAACCAGGATGATGTTGTCTTTGGATCAGCTAAATTCTGAACTGGGGCACAATTTAGTAGATTTCCGGCAAGCTGACGCCTGTTAATAGTGGCCAATAAATATAGGCCTATGAATAGTGTTACTGCATTGCAATATAAATGATTCGGTTTTTAGAGGTATTCCTATCAGTTCGTTGTACAGCTGCATATAAATACTCCCAAACACGACATGTGGTTATAGATGAATACATTCAGTGTTTTGATTTTAATGAATACTAGTCAAATGTGAAATACTACGTAATCAGCAGTCTGTGTACATACAACAAGAACACACCGTCTAATAACATCTTAATGTGTCAAAAACTCTTCGTCTCACATGGCGATGGTTTAACAATCGTACCTTCCAGTTTTCTCAAGTTTTACCCAGGCACTGCGAGTAAACATCTTTCCAGTATGAATGTTGGTTCTGAAAGCTCGATTAAGGAGGGTCCAGGTTTGTCTTGCCAGATCAACGAGGAAACCAATCCAATAAAACTATTATTGGCCACGATCAGGGAGATTGAACAATTTGACTTCCAGACCGCTGCCCAGAATGGTGTTGATCGCCGACTTACAGACGCCACAGCAGGTCTTACAACTAATCACTAAACGAACCAAACTCCAAGCAGTAAGGTAACAAAGACATTTTTTCCTGAACTGATATAAAATTGTCTCGAATAAAAGAGAGCTACCTGAAAGTTATTTCCTATTAATTAACAATGCTCTAGATATTCCCATCATTCGTGCATTATTTATTAGATCGAATCGTTTCGTTTGAATTATTATCCATCTGAAAGAGACATCTGTAGCATGACTATTTCCCACACACTGAAGACAGCAATCCATTTCAACATCTATATATTACGGTTATCAGGTCTTGAAATCAACCAATATTCCACAGTAAAACGTTGATCAAAGGCATCCTTATATTTTCTCCACCAGCACATACTTCTTACGAAACTGTATTCCAAATACTTTGAGAACTCAAAAGGTATGTAGAGCTGATTTCGGCAATTATCTGAAATAAGTAAAAAACCTTGAGGCTTTGCTGATCAAATTGTGAAGAGTTAATATTTTTAACAAGATTATTCTGTACATAATGCTTTTAAACCTTTCCTTAAAATCGATTAAGGCTTACATTGAAGAAAAAATGCGCTAAATTTCATTGCGATATTGAACGTCGATATTAGCAAGATCATTGTATGCAAGTATTTACTCTTGAGATATATGTCTAAGATATACTATAAGATAAAACGATAGTAGAAACAAGGTTTTGAGTTTATTGTATAACAATTTACTCTCGTTCCAGTAAAATGCTCTCTTATTCTCGGTTTATAACCCGAAATTTTTGCCTCCAAACAAAGGATAACAGCCACCAACAACACGAACGCTGTTATCTTACTTTGAAATAGGACGATTATTTACAAAACACACCTTCATGTTTTCTCGGCTTTAATTGAAGGAATTCGTTTGAACAAACATTTTTCCAGTATAAATGCAGAACCCATCTCTAAGTCTAAATGTCCACGTTTGTCTTACCAGATGAATGAGGAGTTTTATCAAACAAGACAATTTTTGGTAACGACCAAGAGGTTGAAAAGTTTGACTCCTAATTATTGGTCAACATTTTGTTGATCATCCACTGATAAACTGAAAAGTAGGTCTTACAACTGATCACTAAACAAGCCACGCTGCAATCAATGAGCTAACAAAAGTAAGATTTTTTTGGGAAGCCCGTTTACCTGTCTTTTTGTAAGACATCTTTTTGACAGGTAATGTGTCGTTAATGAACAATGCTAAAAAATGGCTTATTTTTCTTGCATTACAAAGAGTTGAAACGGTTTCCTTGCATTTGCATTTTTCATAATAGACCCCAAATTTTAGGCCATTTCGTAACGAATGAAACATTTTGTGGATTTCGACCTCTCTTTATCCAGGTCTCGACATTTTGGCACAGCTAACAGCACCGCTTATCAAAAGTTTAAGCATAGTTTCTCCTCAATCATATATTTTATGGAAAGAAACCAGTAAATGGGAAATACAATGAGGGCGTCGATAGGTTAGTTTAAATGGTAGCGTTGCTATTCCAGTATTCTTAAATGTATCGACTCAGCATTGGATCAACTACACATAATGTTGAATCAAACTTTGCCGATAAAACGAAACGATTTCTCAATTACACTGACATATTATTTTATCTTAAAGTGCCCCTGATGTATTTGGTTGGTGAACACGCTGTGAATAACTCACATGAAGACTGCCACAAAAGTGAATTAATTTTGGAGGGACTGTAATAATACAATTTAGAACACAAACGTAGTGGAGCACTGTGACACGTTGATACTCTTATCTGCTCAATACTTAAAGAGCCTAAGGTCGGCTCAAGTTGCTGCAAAATGACGAGTTTCTGGTAATAAGTGAGCGTTGATATATTAAGGCACCGTATTCACCGGTCTGAATTTTTTTCAATTCTTTTCTGGAAAAAGAGCCCACTAATTTTTCTGTATCAAATCACATATAGTATGAACGTTTAACATATTGACCTATAATAGAACTTCCAGACAAGACCACATTCCTTTCTTTTGTTGACGGGAAGTTTTTTTTTCTCACATTGGTGTATTTATCTTTTTGTTGGGTACTCCTCTAACACATCTGATATGTCTGCCTATTGTTGGATATAGATTTGGGAAAGTTGCCCGCCTGAACAAGAACCTTGAATACGATTGATGAGATTTTAATTGAAGACTCTTCCTGTTTCTTATGAATAAATATCTTCTCCTAAATAATACATCAAGAGGTAGATTTTGTTATGTTTATACAAGCGCTCCCGATAGGTTGAAGTTGAAGACGATCGGTTAATCCCCGTATATATAGAATTTTAAAAATATAATAAAATTGACAATCTACCATAACTATTCATCTATTTAGTTCGAACGAGTCTTTTGCAAAAAGCAATACTGTAATAACTACTGTAAATAATCGAAATAATTCATTGAATATGACTATTTCATGTTGTAGCAAATATGTTTACATGTTTACACATCTGAATTGACCGATATATTTTTTTTAATGTTCATTTTAAAACATATTCTAAATATTAATTTCTATTTTATACAGCTAAAAATTTAATAATAAAATATATTTTACATAGTAAAAGAGCTTGTACAGGAAAGCTCATTGGTTCCAGTAAATGGCTATACCAGCGTGTATTAGAGTCAGTTCTAACAAATATTCATTGCAGGGAAAAACTCTCTGACAGGAATAAAAGGACATTTAGCTTCTAACGAGGACAAATATAGACAAGAATTGCTTTGGGAATTGATTTTTTTTTTAATTTCATCTGGTTCACTCAATGCTAGTCGTCTACACAACAACCCGGATATCAATACAATGTCATATTACCAACGAAAGCGATGTATACAGATAGAATAGCCAGTTTTAAATTTGTTCCATCCATCAAAACCATAAAGACAGATACAAATATATGAAAATGATTGACATCAAGAAAATGCCGGGCTAACAAGGAGTCATTTAGATTTAACCTGTAGAATTAGACTTTGGGGCGGTTATTTGTAGAATTCTTATTGATTTTTCCAAATGTTCAAGAATTGACTTGAAGAATAGCGCAATAACTCCCTTCTCCTCTCTGATATGAAAGATGTAAGATTAAAATCATTTAATAGACGGCAAGGATCGAATGAAAGCATGATGGGCACATACTAAAAAAACGCCATTTACCCCACATTACTTGTACCGTTTACTGACATATACACACCCAAGGCTGAGGTGTCACGTATTATAAAAGCCCCACACTACACTTAATCCCAAGCTGAAACAAGAAGTTCAATATGGTCCACATAGAAGATATGCCAGCTTAATTATGTGACATCATACAAACAACCATACTATTAACCTGCTGTGCTGTTGTATCACTAATGTTGTCTTATCTTTCGGTTATAGAGTCAAAACTTTTTATTAGACTGGAATGACTTCCAGTTTTTTCCCAGAGGCAATTAAATATTAAACATTTCTCACTAGGATATTCGCACGGCGCCATAAGCTTTCAGAAATGGAATTTAAGGTATACATAAGGAACAAAATACGAAATGTAACTTTTATGATACATACATGATATATAATTAACCCCGCGTCTCCCATCGTGTTGCTGACAGATGTGTTCAATTTATCATAGCCTGTTTTCCAAACGGATATCATTCATTCCGTTGTAAATTGAGGTACAAATTTGTAAGTTGATTCAGCTTAAATACAAGGGTTAATATCGGTGCACATTCATCACCGAAAATGGCAGAGGAGCGCAGTATTAAATAAGTGCTCTTGTGTTTATTTGGTCATTGTATGTAGATACTGCGACAAGGCTTGTGGGTGTTTCTATACTGGCTAATATAAAAAACGTCACACAGTAGCATTATATGTAAAGTAATTGACGTTGCATTATTCATTGGTGAATTAAACTGGTTAATCGATGACATGTCCAGTACAATATCAGTTGTAGAAGCATTGGGCACTTTTGTTTTTACAAGGTCAGTCGGGAAATCCAGCCAATATAACTATAAATCATGAAGATGTTGTCTTTGGATCGGTTAAATTCTGAATTGGGGCACAATTTAATAGATTTCCGGAAAGCTGACGACTGTTCATAGTGGCCAATAAATATAGGCCTATGCATAGCGTAACTGCATTGCAATATAACTGATTCGGTTTTTGGCGGAATTACTAACAGTTTGTTGTACAGCTGCATATAACTACACCCAGACACGACATGTGATTATGGATGGATACATTCAATGTTTTGATTTTAATGTATACTAGTGAAATGTGAAATACTATGTAATCAGCAGTCTGTGTAGGCCTACATACAACAACAAACAACAACATCTTAATGTGACAAGAACCCTTTGTCTCACATGGTGACTGTTTCCAGTTCTCTCAAGTTTTACCCAGGCAATTCGCTTGAGTAAACACTTTTCCAGTATAAATGCAGAACCTATGAATGCTGGTTCTGAAAGCTCGATTAAGGAGGGTCCAGTTTTGTCTTGCCAGATCAACGAGGAAATCAACCCAATAAAACTATTATTGGTCACGATCAGGGAGATTGAACAATTTGACTTCCAAACCTCTGTCCAGAATGGTGTTGATCGCCGACTAACCGACGCCAAAGTAGGTCTTACATCTAATCACTAAACGAACCAAGCTCCAAGCAATAAGCTAACGAAGACATTGTTTGTCTGAACTGATATAAAATTGTCTCGAGTGAAAGAGTTTGTTTGTTTGATTGGGGTTTAACGTCGTACTCAAAGGGTATTTCACTTATATGACGACGTGCCAGCCCAATGGGTGAAGGAAACCACCCTCGACACCACTGGCAACAAAC